>CAHIKZ030001324.1:4087500-4225000 GCA_903632075.3 Acanthosepion pharaonis
ATATTTACATACGCACTTTATCCCATTAATACAGCACACATTACATCTATAATTCTTCATATATATATATATATATATATATATATATATATCGGATAGATTCTGGAGAGAAAAACCGTCCACCACGACACAGTAAACGAACATTCTTAGTAGCAATGGATTTAATATAGTCTTTCCACTTCATGTCAGCCAAGAATGCTAACGCGAGTCGCTCTCGTGGGTTTGAGCAGTACCATCAGGCCCAGATCCTTGATGAGCTTGCTCGTGGTCATGACATTACGCCAACCATCTATTTCTTTTTCCTACATCCTACTTGACAATATGACAGACCGCAGCGAAAGGTCAGACGTGCGCAAAGGAGATAATCCCTTATGCATGTCTGACATTTCGCTGATCTCTGTTAAATTTGATGTTAAACTGCAAGTGTCGCCCGATGTCACACAGTATGCCAATTTCGACTGGCAGAGCTACCGGTCTCTCATCACAGATGTTTCTATTTTAGTTTCCTTAATAACAGTGTTTCCAGCACTGCCTCAAGGGCTTCTGAATGAACCCTCTCAGGCATCCATAGTTTTATCGTAAAACAAATTATACCAATATGTCGTTTTAGATAATAGAGAGTGTTTCACTATACGCAGCTAATTTTCTTGAAGAGGTTAAAAATCAAGGATGAATGAACTCAAAAAAAAAAACGGTATCTAAATCTAACAGACATTTAATGGTAAGTGATTGTCCTCACTATTTTGGGTATGGATCGTGGTAAAATGAATAAGGTCTGTTATTTGCTATAAAATATATCTAGGATGATGATTAACGTAAGCCTATTAATATTTCTCAGAAGCTGGGGTCACATTATACACAAGCTATAAGAAAAAGAAATGTTTTTCAAAAAATCGCACTATATATGAAGTCGATTTATACACAAGTATATACGGTTGATATTATTCTGAATCATTACTTATTAAAGCAGTAATTGATTTAATACGAAAGAAAACTTATTTTTTTATTTTAACTGCTTATATACTCTCACGATTAGTAATACTAGTAAAATTCTATCAGTGAAAATATTATCATCTACAAAGCACAATGTAGCCTATAGTAAAACTATTTAAAAACATTATATGCCTAAAGTGTTTAGAAATGCTGAATGTCATTGTAAACAGACGTGATTACTATCGTTCCAAGCAACGATTAAATTTACAGAAAATAATTGATTATTTATTCAAAAATTGTACTTATTATATAATTTGTTATTGAGGGACGCATTTTTCCTTAACGACACACAGCACATTGGATAACGGCGTTGTTTAGATCCAGTGATAGGACCAAAATGTTCGTGAGTTCAATACCTGGTTAAGGCAGTGGAGAACTTGGAGAGATGAATTAACGGGAGATAACTGATAGATGACATCCGTTAGACATGGCGTGAAACTAGAAACAGTCTACCCCAGCGAGCGAAATAAAGGGTTCAGTTCGACATTCCAATCACCTGAAGAAGGCCGGAATGTACAACCAGGAATTGAACTTGAGGATACAAGGCACAGTGGATAAAGGCGTTAGTTAGATACAGTGACAGGACACACAGAGTGTGAGTTCAATACCTGATTAAGGCGGTGGAGAACTTGGAGAGGGGGATTAACACGAGATAACTGATAACTGACATCCATTAGACATGGCCGGTGGAACTAGAACAGTCTACCCTAGTGAGCGAAATAAAGGGTTCAGTTAGACATTCCAACCACCTGATAAAGTCCGGAGCCTACAACGGCCGAAACCTTGTGATAAATGTGGCAAGAAAAATGAAGACAATAGTCCGAATAATGCAAATAGTGTAGGTGATATTATTATTAAATAAAAACTATATTTATTAATCATAAATGGGAAAGCTTAATTGCATTCAGTTTTGAATGTTTATTCATTTGTATTAAAATGTTCTGCCATGTGACATCAACGGAGTTTGCGGGACATTTTATTATAAACGACTGTAATTTCGAAAGGCATCACAAGCACCTTATGATGCTTGTCGGAAGTATACCACCTTCTGAAAAAATATCCAGAATCAATGATCCTTTCGACCATTAAAACACATGAGGATAGATACGAATGCATATTCTTAAATTCTTGACCCGGGGCAATAAACAGAATGACAAGAGAGTTCCATAAGATTTATACTAAGCTGTTTGCTTAATTCCTCTGAGTAACTAAACAACTAACCGAAAATTCCAAGATGAATAAAATCACCATTATTTTAAACACGTTTCAATTGCATGCCTTCACGCTGGTGATGTTTCATTCGTTTTGACGCGTTGATTACCAAGACAGTTATCTTTTCATTACAAGACAGGCAACTTTTTTTTTCTTTTTTTTTTTTTTTGGTAGGCGCCATTTGTTTATGTGTCTGTTCCTTTTAGTAACTAATCAAAGTTGGCTCGAAAGCATGGAGCCGGAAGGGAGTTCTACAAGCAAGAAGTGCGAGAAATGTAACTGTTACCATAGAACTTGTGGTTACATCTAGTCAATTCAATTATCACCTATATAGTACTGAGCTTAATTATTATTACTATTATTATTATTATTATTATTATTATTATTATTTAATCATATTACCCCATGTAAGGCAGTAAATCCACAGATACAAGCGATTACTGACTGTAAAAAACTAAGAAAAAGTAGAAACAGTATTAAGGAGCGAAACTAATAGAAGAGTGATTAAGAAGACAGTAGAGAACGACTGGCATTGTATTTAAATGTTTAAAGATCAAAGCTGACTCGAAAGCATGGCGCCGGAAGAGAGTTCTGCAAGCAAGAAGGGCGAGAGAAAAAACTGTTAGCATAGAACTTACGGTTGCATTTAGTCAATTCAATTACCACTTATCTAGTACTGAGCTTAAATATTATTATTATTATTATTATTATTATAAGATAGTTACGTATTGAGATTACTAACTTCCCGCCTCGGAGAAATGAACAGAAAGACAGGAGAGTTCCATAAGATTTATACTAAGCTGTTTGCTTAATTCCTCTTAGTAACTAAACAACTAACCGAAAATTCCAAGATGAATAAAATCATCATTATTTTAAACACGTTTCAATTGCATGCCTTCACGCTGGCGATGTTTCATTCGTTTTGACGCGTTGATTACCAAGACAGTTATCTTTTCATTACAAGACAGGCAACTTTTTTTTTTTTTTTTTTTTTTGGTAGGCGCCATTTGTTTATGTGTCTGTAGGTATTTTGGCGTATTCAGGAGCAAATGGTGACAGTAGATATCTATGGTGAATGAGTAAATTGTAACGAATGAATGGGTCGTGAATCTGATTCCCTATGTATAGGGAGGTTAGTATCGACCAGCCTTAACCCATCTCCCCACTTTTGGGGACTTTTTGCCGCAATTACTGCATTCACTCAGTAATAAATCGTAGACAAGCAACGTTTGTAAAAAGACGTTTTTTTCATAGATTATATACATACTTAAATTTATTCAAAAATATAACTTGAAGAAGACAGATATACATGTCAGAGTTATCTTCTCCTAAATTTTGAAACCACCACTTGGGGGAACTATCATTTTACGATATATACTTGGCGAGTTCATGTCACGTCCTTTTGTTCAGGTCTCATATTTCAGCGGACATTTAAAAAATGTAATCTCTCGTGGAGATTTGCACTTTTCCCTTTGGAAGGGAACGCCATAAACATTACACAAACACGCACGGACTCACGCATTTCTTGGAACAAAATCTTTACACAATTATTTGTTACCCGTTATTGTTTTTGTAGTTTCTTTCCGTTTGTTTGTTAATACACATATCATTGTTTATAAATACCGGTAATTTTAAAAAGTTACTCCAAAAATTCGCTTGAGGATGAAATGGAACTAATGTCTTTGATTTAATCACAAAATTAAATTCGTGGCTTTTTAGCTTCCATTTTGAAACATGGTTGGAACTGTGTGAAAAAAAAACATATTTTAAATCAATTAATTTATATATATATATATATATATATATATATATATATATATATATCGGTCTTTGTTGTTTTACGTTTTTTGCGTGGGGTCATCTTGAGCTCGCCATATTTGTAGTGGGCTTTCAGGAGACTCCACGTGTTCATCTCACATCGCGTACAAACACATAGTACTCTACATACTGTCGAAATATTGTTTCAAGTTGTCAAACGCTGTGTTTTTTTTCTTTTCTTTTCTTAAATGTCGCTCTTCTCTTTTGTGGGGGTAATAATATAAACTAGTGGAATTTCCACAGACAGTCTAATAGAATGTTGAGTAAACAATAAACTTTTTTCTACATATGTATGTATAAAAACGCATTGAAGATTGAACAATTAAAATCACTACATATATAACAGAATGAGATATTAGGCAGTAAATAATAAAATTGTTTATATTTGTACAGGTATATTTACAAATGCATAAAGTTTAGCTATTAAATCTATCCTTTTTTTAAAGATACAATTTACAGAGTCTGGGATAGTAAACAACACATAGAAATGCTTGAGTGCGTCTACAATATGTGCCAAGATTGCCAATGCCAATTTGTCCGTGGTACTACCCCTCCCAACGTACAGCCGTTCGGTTTCATGAATACAGAAAACAATAGACCTATATATATATATATATATATATATATATATATATATATATATATATATATGTGTGTGTGAAAAGTGTATATAAATATAAATAAATATATATGTATAATTATTTATATATTATATGTGGTACTTATTATAAGCGCTCAATATCAGAGACAGAGCTAACATATTTGGTTGGATAGATGTGAGTTTGTGACCCTGGGTTTCACGCTTTAGCGATCGTCAGACAAACTGATTAATGTTTTAAAAAAATTGGGTTTATGTAGATTGCGTGTATTGGTGTTATTGTGGAAGTGGTGGGGAAAATTTCGTCGTTTTGTCATTCATCGTACTAACGCAAACATCGATGTATGCAGACACATATACATACTTGGTCGTCCGTCGGGACTCATACATATACATTTCCGCCACACTTCCAATGTTTAAATTTCAACATTTCAACATACAAATGCGTATGTATAGACATAACACCACCCGTATACATACATGTGTCATAGCCGAAACTGCCCACATACGTTTATATATGTATGAGTCCCGACCAACGACCAAGTATGTATGTGTAATCAAGGGTCTCCAGATTTTCTGAAATCACTCCACTCCTTCAAATCAGTACCTCTTGGCAGACAATATTTTTAGAGACATTTTATCCTCTTCTCCTTCATTACATCTGAGCGTTTGCGAGCTATAGAGTATGCCACATACAATTGCCTGTGACTGAACACTGGCTGAGGTAAGAACAATCCAACTTTCTCAAATATCTGCCCCTGTGATTTGCTAATAATCATGGCATATGACAAACGGACAGTAAACTGGGTTCTCTCCAAGGTAAATAGCAAGTTAGAGTCGCTTGGAGCCAGCTGTATTTTAGGGAGGAGTACAGGTCTGCCCATTAGTGAGTCGCTAATCAAGGAAGCCTCTATTGAATGTTGTTGCACGGCCACCACTTCCAGTCTTGTACCATTGCAGAGTCTATTCTGGATAGAAATGTTACGAAGAAGCATTAATACTGAACAGGATTTTAAACTCAATTCATGAGGAGGCTATCGTGATGGTGTCAAAGAGTTTAGTAATTCAAGTGGGTAGTACTCAGCCTCAGCAGGTTCGTCTGTCAAAACTTTATCTGTGATATAATAAGTGCAGCCCACACCTGGAAGGTGTCTCAAAATTACTTCATTGATCATGACGCAATCTTTCTTCGGCAAAAGAATTACTCTGTTCCTTGTCTCGTCCACAAATATATTGATGAAGATATCATACACCAGAGACCTGTCAACGCATGAAATTTGAGTCACTTCTATGTTATCAACAGGTTAATCAAGAACTTGTGAAACTGCTGATGTTCCATTACCAAGATGCAAGAGCCATGCTGCAAATTCCCTTTGATCATATTCCCTTTGGCGTATTCAGAAGTAAATGTTTTGGCTTAATCTCTATTGGATGAAAATCAGCCATAAAGGAGAATTTTTAATACAGATATCAATGATTACTTCACGTGTTTCTCTTGGCAATATGTCTAAAGTCTCACCTCCAAAACACTGCTTTGGTGTGGGTGAAGGTGAGTGTGTTTCTTTGATAATCGCCGGCATTTGTTGACGGCAAGAATGAGATGGAGTGTGTGAGGGGGTTTCTTTGAAAATCGCAGCCATTTTTTTTCTTTCTTCTTATGTGACTTGTCCTTTCAGGACGTGGGCAATCATGGCTCTCCATTTCCCTCTATTCCTTGCGGCCCTCAACAAGTTCCGTACCTCTACCGTCTCTACCAGACTACGATCTGTCATCCACTTGCTTAAGCCCGCTAGGTATGTCATGCGTTGTTTTCCCTTTTCGATCTTTCCCCCTCTATTCGACCTACACCGCCAGGGAGACGCCAAATAGAGATCAGTACTAAAGAGTACACGCTGGAGTAATGGATAAGCGGCACGAATTGAGGAACCAGAGAGCCGAGTTCGAATTCTAGTAAAATTCATTACATTCACTTAGATGCTAATACCCTCCACCCTAGTTATGGGTAAATAGCAGGACAGACCGGGTTGGATGGAAACTGGTCTACGACATAAAGAAATGGCAACTTACTACGGGAAAAAAATCTGTCTCGTCAGTCATCTATCAAAAGATACATGATCGCCTAAGCGTGTATCGCGCATAGCATATAACTGACTAAAGAGTGTAACGGATGGACGAACTAAGTAACCGACTAACAAGAACAATAATAATAATAATAATAATAATAATAATAATAATTTCAATCTGCTGGCCTCATCGTTGGCAAATTGGTAGCAACAGGTTCGTACCTGGGTTATATATCGTCCGGGATTTATTTTTCTAGCAGATTCAACCAAGTAGAACAAGCGCGTTACTCTCAGCTACCGACTGAATCTCGGCCGAAATTCTCTGGATGACCAGAGGTGGAGTCTCGCAGAGTTTATGTCGGCAATCTACATAACGATGGTGTCGCACAAAACACTTCCGCGGCAAGTAACGGCAGTCTACTGCGGACATTTTTCTGCCAAGTCAATTATGAATCAAAGGCTAAAAGACGGTAAAGACAACGGTGTAAACGAGTCTGCTTTACTTGTACAAGTTGTATGGAAAGGAATCGATCGATAGGGCGACAACGTGAATCATATTTGGACCGAATTAAGGAAATGTCAACGACAGATTCTATCGTGGCCATCTTCAGATTTACTCGATCTCCCGTGGTTGAGAGACATGGTCTCCCAAAATCACAATACGCACAACATTTATTTTTTTAATTAAAGGTTTGCCATGTACATGGACCGGAAACCAATCGTGGTAGATGGTTACCTTAAGATGCAGTTTATACGGATAATGGGGAAAGATAAGAGTTAACCCTAGACTTGATTAAGATTGTAGTGATCGAAGAAACTTCCACTTGGGAGTAGTTTTCACAGAGCAGCGTTTTGCAGAAAGAATCTTTTCCAGAGAAACTTATTTCTCAACGGCGGAATACGGAGAGAAGGTGGGTAGATAGCTACAATATTAGTGCCATAGGGGGCCTTATAAACAAGCAAGCATATGGCTAAAATTGTACTAAATGATACACACTATTTACATTATTCGGACTATTGTCCTCATCTTTGTGGCCATATTTATTACGTTTCGGCCATGATTGCTCTGGCATTCCAAACGGCCGAAACGTTGTAATAAATATGGCGACAAAG
Source organism: Acanthosepion pharaonis (assembly GCA_903632075.3). Classification (NCBI taxonomy): domain Eukaryota; kingdom Metazoa; phylum Mollusca; class Cephalopoda; order Sepiida; family Sepiidae; genus Acanthosepion; species Acanthosepion pharaonis. The sequence continues at coordinate 4,095,298 of CAHIKZ030001324.1, forward strand.
ATGAGGACAATAGTCAGAATAATGTAAATAGTGTACATAATACCTCATCTCAGAAATATAGACAGATACTGAAAGGCCGAAACGTTGTAATAAATATGGCAACAAAGATGAAGACAATAGTTCGAATAATTTAAATAGTGTACATAATACTTCATCTCAGAAATATAGACATAAATAATACACATAAAAATAATTGCATATAATTTTAATTTAAATATAATTCCATTTAAAAAAATATTTGTGTAATTTAGTATTCATTTAAGTTAACATTTTTCCTTTTTTACTAAAATTAAAAGCCCACGAGCCACTCAAGGTGTAGGTTTAATGAATGAGTTTATAATAAGAGAAATATGTAAGTGAAAATTATCAGGATATATCGGGTAATTAAGGTATGACTTTAGCCATGAATACGTTCAAATTGTAGTGATCAGTGAAGGAAGCGTTCTCGGGAAGAGTCTGTTAATAGTATTACATAAAAATAAATGCCATTTTAAATAGTTTTAATAAAAAATACTACAATAAACATAAAAATTCCAAAGCTAGAGATTCTTGATAAGATCAAACGTATAATCAGCACTCTTACTGGCCGTAACCTAGTGTCTTAGCTTCAGTTACTTTGTCGTGGTAGACAATTTTTATCTCTGGAATCTATCTTAGATATCTATAAATCTTCCGAGAGATCCTTGATAAAATCCAAAGAAAAATCAGCAATATTATTGGTCCTGATATGGCAACTCGGCTCTGGCTACTATCCCGAAGCCATAATGTTACTTCCCTCTGCCTTTTATATATATGCATTCATGGTAAATGCCCGGATGAGCTTTTCGCTATGGTACCTAGACTTTATGATTTTAGACGGGGTACTAGACTGTCAACGTGATTTACAGTTCATTTGGCGAAATGTAGCCACAAGTTCTATGCCAACAGGTTTTTTTTTTCTCAAACATCTCGCTTGTGGAACTCTTTCCCAACTCCAGGCTTTCCAGTAAACTTTGATCTTCAAAAGCTTAAATATAACTAGACCACCTGTGACCTGTTGGGTTAACCTCGTTGTGTTTGCTGTTTACATTTAGTTTCATGAAGAGTTTGTGAAAGTAGATATATTTTAAAGATACGTTTATCCACAGTTATTGAAGTTGCTTTCAACATTTAAAAAATTGTCTGTTTTAAGAATGTTGAATAATAAGAGCACGAAATGTCAAAATTCGGAGTGTCGGGATTCGATACAATAACATAAATTATTGTTGCGGGGCTGAGCGTAATTCGTCCGTTTAGAATAATCAAACGATTTCCATCGAAAGTATAAAATTCAGTAGAAAATACCACATAGTTTTAACAAATAAACATTAATTTAATATAACGACATGAATACAAGCAAGTGGTCACAAATTAGAAAGCAATGTCCTTTTGTTTGGGTTAATAATATTCTGAAATAAAATATAAATTCTCTTTGTGTCTGTCTGCGAGTAACAACGAAATGTTGTTATATGTGTGTTTGTGCGAAAAAATCAACACGTGTATGCGTGGTTCAAATTAAAGAAGATACTGTTTCATACTGTGGACGGTGTTGCTGTAGTCTGAAGCAGTCCTTTGAAGTTTGTCAGCGCTGTTCCTTTTAGCATGAGTCGTGAAGTTCACAAGCGAGAGTAGCGTGGACCTTGATGACAGCTGTGCGAATCTTGCTTGCGACCGGATTTCATATGTTTTATACACTTTCTCGTAAGAAAATCGGGTCCATCCTCCACTTCCTACACGATAAAAAAATTTCATCTTTCTTTTCCCAACCCTCTATATATGATATGTTTATATTTTTCGTTTTCCAGCTCTCTTTATATGACTTCTGACAAACACACAAAATACAAAATTCACAGTTTTATATAGTAATACGTTATCAATCGTTATCTAGTGTCTTCTTGATTACTTACTTATTGTTCTCTCGCCTGAGTAATAATGTTTATCTGTTTTCTAATTCTTCAACACCCGGTAAGCACTTGTGTCTTTATTAAATTGCTTTCGCTCATAAAAACAAAAAGAAATGCCGCTCTAAAATATATTTTAAGGCAATTATTTTTAATGCACTTTTCTTTACTTTGATGACACTACGATGTCACCTCCTGGTTAAGACGTTAAACTACATCCGCGTTCTGGTTAAGACGTTAAACTACGTCCAGCAACAACGCCTCTGATCAGGATGTTTTGAGGAGCGTGGAACCACCTCTTAATTGCTGTTGTGCCCAGGTCCACCCTGACCCAGGGTGGTAGCACCTGTTAGGGACCCAGCTATGGGCAAATGGTTGACTATTACAACCAATACTTTTTTGAAAAAAAATATTACCATCAATACAGTTTTGAAGGAAATATATTACCAGAAACAGATTCTTGACAAAACAAAATATTACAAGCAATAAAAAATATTGTCGGCATTAACCCATTGAGGTTGATATGCCGTAAAACAAACTAAACTAAACTAAACTAAACTACGATGTCGACATGTTCCTAAGACACTTCTCGAAATTGATTTTCAGATGGAGACTGTTACGATTCCTTAACTCTATTACCTGTTTAACCTTTACAGATTAATTCACTACTTTATTTTGCAAGTCGGAACTGATCTATTTACAATCTTCAGACTATTGTCCTCATCCTTGTCGCTATATTTATCACAATGTTTCGGCTATATGAGCTCTGGTAAAAAAAAAATACAATGATAACAGCAAAAATTACAATATAAGCACTGATAAAAAAGGTTACTGAAGACATTAGGTTTATAATACCCTGAAATTCATAAACAGATGTCATCAAGTATGCATGGCACAGTGGCAGGACCCAAAGTGTGTGAGTTCAATACCCGGTTAAGGCAGTGGAGAACTTTCAGAGGGAATTTAACAGGAGATAACTGACATCCATTAAACATGGCACGTGGAACTAGCGAGCGAAATAAAGAGTTCAGTTCAACATTCCAGCCACCTGAAGAAACGTTGTGATAAATATAGCGACAAAGATGAGGAGAATAGTCCGAATAATGTAAATAGTGTACATAATACCTCATCTCAGAAATATAAACTGATACAGAACGAGAAATGGTCAACACTTTTAAAACACTTTGCGCATAAGTTACATTTCAGATTGGATCACTTAAAACGCCCCCTTGTAAAATATTTGAAACAAATGGAACACCAAGAAAGAATTAAAACGATTTAGACATTAATGCAAATAATTTGAATCTTGAAATAGAAAGGTGTTGATCACCTTAGTTAACCAAAGATCAAAAATAATTTCAAAATTATATCACAGATCATACCAATCGGATAATGCATACAATAAAACTGATCACAGCCAGGATATAAAAAAAAATCACAACTCTACAACTATACCAATTAACACAGATCGATAAAGATACCAGCACTGTTAACTACATTGTCCTCACCCCTACGGACGCGAGGAGATAAACAAATAAAAACTTAAAATCATTTTATAACGACTACCGTTATCGAAACCCCCTTATGCACCGACCAAAAATAACTACTATTATTATTATTATTATTATTATTATTATTATTATTATTATTATTATTATTATTATTACTTTATCTCCTCTCCCAGCAACATTAGTACTGCTTTTTACTATTGTACTCGTTTTCATTATTATCATTGTATATTTCTAACCACTATCATTACCATTAACTGACATTATTTATTCATTACAACTTCCATAATTTATTTATTACTACTTCTATCATTATCATTATTATTATTTATTCATTTCTACTTCCATCGTTATCCTCTTTTATTAATACTATTATTATTTTAATTTAGCATTATCTATTAGTTATTATTATAATTATTTATTATTACTATTATTAAAATGTTACTACTATTATTATCGTTATTATTTATAACTATTAATGTTATTATCATTATTATTATTTATTATCAGTATTATTATTATTTTACTACTGTTATTATCATTATTATTATTCATTACTACTAATATTATTGCCACTTCATATCTTCCTGCAACGCTATTAGTGTTATTTTCTCATTATTTTAATTATTAATTTATTTTTACTATTTCCACCATCATTTTTATGATTTCTACATCTATCACCAAAATTATCATTGTCATAGTTATATTTTTTACTATTATACTTTACTTACTCGTCAACAGTAGAGCTAAATTTACCATTAACAGACCAATAACGATTATTACCAATTAGAATATCAATTATTAGCACTATCAATATAATTGCAACCGCCCGCCTATAATATACAAGTAATCAACATTAAAAATAAACCCATCATCACTAACATATTCATATACAGAACCCTTATAGGTACCTCCAAAAATTCGTATACCTAATATATATATGTGTGTGTGTGTGTGCGTGTGTGCGTGTGTGCGTGTGTGAGTGTGTGTGTAAAGCATATTACTTTAAATATATATAACTATTTCATTTTGTGGTGTTATCTTTAATCTTTGAATATGATTTCCAGTTTTTGAAAATGCGTTGATATCGGATATACACCATTCACACAGTCACACATGTATATACAGAAAATGTCATGTTAAGTAGTAATTTGAGGAAACCCCTGCTGTGTCTTGAAGTTTGTTAGCTATCGAGCTTTTCCAGGTGGCCAAAATAAGAAGGCCTCTGAGTGTTGACTTCAATGTTCACATATATATATATATATATATATATATATATATATATATATTTTTAAATGGAATAAATTATGACCATGGAATATTAGTGTTTAAGCCTTTTTATTATATCCTTACTCTGTCCTAGACATTGAGTTCTACCTGGATTCTTCCTCTTGGAAAATTTTTTTCTGAAAATATACATGTATGGTTATTTTTTTTTTATATATATTTTGCATATGTATGTATATTTTCCACTAATATTATCTATCTATCTATCTATCTATCTATCTATCTATCTATATATATATATATATATATATATATATATATACATATATTATACAGATTTCCTTGAAGACCATAGACTGCTCAATATCAGGTGTAGAGCGTATGTAAATATAAAAGTGCATATTGAAGCCAACACCCTGCGATGACAGTCTGTTTATATAAACCAATCGCTTCACTGGCCTACTGATTGCGTTTAAAAGAATGTCATAGAATATCTTAAATAAATGCCCCATATATATATATATATATATATATATAATATATATATATATATATATATATATATATATATATAAATATAATAGGAAATCTGTATAATATATATATATATATATATATATATATATATATATATATATATAAAAGAATGTGTGTTTGTGTATGTATACGCAGAGAGTGGGTGAGTGAGTGGCAGGCTGAATTTCGCTGCTTCAAATTCTAGAAGTTATATATTGAAGAACTGGAGAAGAAAGACTTCAGAACTTAATGGACCGCCTCATATATACACTGTTCAAGAACCGATTCAAGTCGCCGTTTACGGTCACCAAAAGTATATCATACATTATATCTTTATACTTGCTTTTACATTCTTGCTCGGACCCCAAGCGTTTGTTTTCTTCACTTCTCCATGTTCTCGTACGTAACCTGCTAGTTTCCAAGGAAACGATCCGCTCCCCACAACTCATACGATGCCTCCACTTGTTGAAGTCGGTTGCCTGAAACAACAGACTTATTCACTTAGCAATGGAAGTAATTTCCTGGTCAACATTGGAATGCGATTCCTTCATCTTACTGGAATATTCTGATGTGCTGGCGCGGATGCACGATCTTGTTATCTTGAGGTGGCAAAAATCACGTTGATGGGTGGGACTTTTCTTGATTGCCGTGTCAGTTAAAGGAAGATAAATATATGACCGGATAGCTACCTAGAAGTATCAGCGAGCGGCCGAATCATTGCTCGAGTTTAATTAGAACCTTTAAAACAGTCAACTGTGGTACCAATAGACTATAGTTAGGATAGTCGGTACAAGACCTCTACAGTTAAGCACCAGGAACACAGACATATTGGACTGTCAAATTAGACTATTATAATTCTGCTTGTTCGTCCAATCTTAAATGATAGACTATTCTGATTTGATCGCATAGAAAGAGCATAAAAGTCAGTTTTTTTTTCTATAAATATAGAAAGATATAAGTATTTATTGTCTCCTGCCAAACTCCGTAAATAATGGACTATTCCGTTTGGATCATTTGGAAAGAGGGGAAATTACATTACTTTGTTTTAGGAAGAAAATGAATGAATGGAAGAAAGAAAGAACGGATGTTAAAAGCGTTTACCGGCTGTTTGAATGAAATGGAAAAAAAATGTTTTCAATTTCAGATCTGTTGATTTGGACCCACTTTTTAAAATAATGACCAGCCTTCATATTTATAATTGTTATTTCAATATTTTGATAAAGTTGTTAATCTCAAATATTTACCAATGATGCAGGTGAAATTCTACCGATATTTATTATCGTAGAACTCGCCATAAGCTAAATGATTCATTAACTTAAGAATTAAGATTCATTAGAATATTAAAATAGGAAAGCCGTGAAATTTTCTCAGATTAAATCTAGTTTAAATATTATATATATATATATATATATATATATATATATATATATATATAGTTAGTTATATTTAAAAATGGTCTGTAAAAAGGAGAGTAATGAGAGTATATTCATGGAATAAATCACTTCTGCATAATATGAACAAAATATGGGGCTCCAAAATGAACATTTCCGAGTGTTTGGGTATCAATCTGAGAAGAGTGCAGAGGATTGGGAAAGAGTTAGATGAGTGTAATGGTGATTACGAAGGTGTTTGGAGTCGCCATTAATGATAGCGACGTTATGACTCCATTCATCTTCACATAGGGCCTCAAATTCAATACGGAGGCCTAAAGATACCTGGTTCAAACCTGGGTTTCGATATTCGACCCATAAATCACCACGTTGAGACTTCGCTTTCAAGACCAGTGCCATAGCCTGTTCGACTGTCGAACTCTCTGACTTGAGCAGAGAGGAACCCGGTCGAGGCTTTGCCGAAGGGCAAAGTTTCTTCCGGGTAGATAGACAGACCCTGAACCTGTTTATACGGGATCTAAGGGAATATTTTTGGCCGAGCATTCGGGCTCGGAGGGCCCTCGATAATCTACGCCTTGTGCCCCATACATCCCTCGTGGGGGGGTCTGTTAAATATTAACATAGTGGCCTACACCAAGGGTCTTGATAAAGTAGTGCTGTCCTGAGCAAAGACGGTGGTTTCTGGAAGATACACTCTAGCAACAGAACTCTGAACCATGCCACACAAGCAGAAGTATCTACTCACTGCTGCCAGACAATTTCTGAGACATCATCACCCCTTACACCTGGTCACATAACTCCCCAGTCTGCAACCACCTAAAGGATTATTTACCAACTTAAGGAGATCGTCCAGATGAGTTATAAGAGATTTCGAAGTTATCTGGCGGCAGTAGATGAAGCCAATGACGATTATATTGAATAAATTTAATCTTTAGTATCTCAAATTTCATTTTTTTAATTTTGACAAATATATCTGTTAAAATGAGATGTCAGTGTCACTTTCATTTTTGCGTAATTCAGAGGACAATTTATTCATCCAGTAAATGTAATAATGATACTCAACAAAATTAAGAATGTAATCAATAAAAATGGAGAGTAGAAAAGTTAACAAATAACGCTATGAAATTGCTTCAAATAATTGCATTTAAATTCATAAATATTTCTCCTCAATTCCTCTAAAATAATTTGAATCATAACCATTACTACTCATACAAGAATCGTTAGGCCAATACAAAACACATTCTATCCATATAGCACCACTGACAAGCATATATAAATAGCTGAGCTTTATAACAGAACACACATGACCTGAAGATTGCGTTTAAACATATAATATACTATCACTGCTGAGCGTTGAATTCAATGTCCTCTTTTATATTTACATATGCTCTATCCCTGATATAGAGTACTTTAACCCATAAATATAGCACGCCTTAAAACTATATTCATATATATATATATATATATATATATATATATATATCTCTCTCTCAAAATATATATATATATATATATATATATATATATATATATATATATATATATATATATATATATATATATGTATATATATATATATATATATATATATATATATATATATATATATATATATATATATATATATATATATAAATGTGAACATTGAGGTCAACACTCAGAGGCCTTCTTATTTTGGCCATCTGTAAAAGCTCGATAGCTAACAAACTTCAAGACACAGCAGGGGTTTCCTCAAATTACTACTTAACATGATATTTCCTGTATATACATGTGCGACTGTGTGAATGGTGTATATCCGATATCAACGCATTTTCAAAAACTGAAGATTATTATTATCTTTCAAAGATTAAAGATAACACCACAAAATGAAATATTTATATATATTTAAAGTAATATGCTTTATACACACACACACACATACACACACACACGCACGCACGCACTCATATATATATAAATCCAATTTCGTTTCAGTTAATTTTTGGAAGTGCTATCTGATGATCCGGTGTCCTTTAAAAGGGCTCTGGTGAAATAAATTATTATAATGGTACCTTAAATTGGTCTATTTTCCTTTTAAATACATATATATATATATATATATATATATATATATATATATATAGTCTGTTTTCCTTTTAAAAATATATATATATATATATATATATATATATATATATATATATATATATATATATATATATATATATATGTATTTAAAAGGAAAACAGACCAATTTAAATACCATTATAATAATTTATTTCACCAGAGCCCTTTTAAAGGACACCGGATCATCAGATAGCACTTCCAAAATTAACTGAAACGAAATTGGATTACCTTACTACCAAGTTCTTCATAACTTATATATATATATATATATATATATATATATATATATATATATATATATATATATATATATATTCTACTATACACATGTACATACAGGTAGAAGTACAGGCTATAATTTGCATACACGCAAACACACCGAGATACCTACACACACATATCCGCATAGTATATACACAATCACATATTTATTTATCTCCACAAATGAACTATGGAAATTGGAATATATTATTTTGTTGGTTCTCCCACAAGCAAAGTAGAAACCATCAATCCATTTATAAATACGCTAAAGTAGTTAAAATAATTCAGCATTAATCATGTGGAAGGATTATTGAAGCAATGATATCAAGATTCACTTCAATTAATCAAGTAACGGGTTTTTCTTACAGATTTATAATAGCTGAGATAACGTTGGAAGAATATATTAAAATAGTTTCCTGATAAAAGTCATAAAATTTTAATATAAAAAAAATACTATCCTTAACATATCTATCTATCTATATACGTGTGTGTGTGTGTATTATAAATATTTTTAAAAATATGATTCCATCGTGACACAGAAATTACTGTTTTAGAATAACTCACTCTACGAGTAATTTATTCTAAAGCATTGCATGAGAATGAAACTGCACTCTAAAATTTAAGTTTCATATTGAAATCAAACTTTAAGGCTTGAGTCAAGTTTCGAAACAATAATTTCTGCATCGCGACGGAATCATATTTTTAAAAATTATTATAATTTAAGCTCTACTTCTGTAACGAGCACTGTATTCTTTAAAAAATAAAACCGTAAATACGAAAGAATTTGGGTCATTAATCTGTTATATCAACAAAAAACAACACACACACACATATATATATATATATATATATATATATATAAGAAAGAAAAGAATAAAATTCATACATTCATATCAATTTAAAATGGGTTCAGTACGAGAGTAGAGCAATAAATATTTATTTATTTGTTACATTAGAACATGTAAGTTACAACTACAAAATTCAAATTTTGTTTCGGCGTTTAAAACATGTCTCATCAGGTAATGATCATCAGGTAATGATCATTGTTAACTACCTATATATATGTGTGTGTGTGTGTGTGTAGGTATGTAGAAAAATAGTAAGGAACACGTTAGGTAAATAATCCAGGATTCTTTAGTATTTTTTGTTTTTATTTAAAAAAAAAAAAAAACAGTGCTCCATACATAAGTAGAGCTTAGATTACAATTATTTATTTTAAAAATATGATTCCTTCGCTACATAAGAGTTCTCATGTTTCAAAAACAAGAGCCGAAACCATCAATATAATTATTAAAATTAAATTAAAGTAACAAGCCCTGTTACATCCTCAAGCTAAAATTTAGGAATAACCAATTTTGAAATTTACATATCGTTATAAGCGTTTTCATTCGTTACTATGAAAACGGCTGGTGCGACCATTTTTATCCATATATCAGTCACCTTCAGGGAGGGGTCAAGCTGAGGTAGGGTCGGGTGTTTATTTCAAAGAGAATTATGTCTTTCTTGTACGCGCATCGTCTGTTCATTCACAGAGAAAGATAGATTTTGGCACCATAGTAAGTTGTTAAGTGTCTGGATAATTTTGTTTATTTTATTTGTTTATTTATTTATTTATTTTCAACGGGCTGTTTCATATATAAATGCGTCGCACTGAACTACAATTTTTTTTTTGACGACTTCCTAAAGGCTTTTTCCCTTTATTGATTGGGTTAAGCTTTTTAGGCCTTTTATTAAACTATGAAATTTGTTTTTTTTATGCTACTTAATTATTATGGTTTAACAAATTTTCATTATTTAGAAACTTAATTATGTGTAGTTTTTTTTATGTAGGCATAAAGGGCATGAGTCATTCGAGGTTTTACAAGTTCTTGTTCGATTTATTATTTTACATTTTACTTTTCCATTCATTTCTTTTAAATGCCAAAAATATTTGGATAGAGATGTCTGATTTCTACTTCTAATATTATTGAAGGAGCTTTTGTGCTGCCTCCACCAAATTTTAAATTCATTCTTCATTGACCCAATGTATATCCTATCGGTGTTAGGGCTCTCAATTGTGCATCGGTATACTACGGATTTTATGAGGCATTTATTTTCCAACGGGCAGTCTTCAGGGTTTCTACAATCATATAATTTTTTATTATTTTTGTCTGATTTTAGTTTAGGATTTCTATTAATACTGTTTTGGCGCGCGTGTGTTTCCAGGATTTTATTATTATGTTTTTTTTTTATGATTCTTTCTAGATTTTCAATGCAACTGTAATTTAATTTTAAGGTGTTTTTATTAAAGATCTCGCTAAGTCTGCTTTTAGTAGGGAAGTGTTTTTCAATTAAAGCTAGGAACTTATGTCCTAGATTAGTACTAACCATTTGGTTGAACGGAGGGGTATACCAGATGATTTTTCTCTTCATGTTTTTCTTTCTGTTAGTGCTATTGTTTCTATAACTTATGCTGGCGTTTTTGTATCCGCTATTTTTTAGGGGTGTGTTATAAAAATTACTGTGTTTTTGGAATATTTCCTTATTAGCGGAGTTCATACTGATTCTTTTCTCTATTGATGTGGGTATATGCTTAATTAAAGATGGAGGGTGGTTTGACTTGCGGTGTACATACACGTGATTAGTTTTAGGTTTTCTGTAAGTTAGGTATATGTTGTTCATTAAAATCAACGGACAACCAACGGGTTTCCATACTTCATACTTCTCCAATTCACTCTCGTGTGGTCATGTGTGACGTCATGAGATGCGGTGCGATTTTCTCTTCTAGCGTCTTATACGCACTTGTTTATCGTTGCTTAGAAATCACCTATGTAAACATTGACAGGCTATCATCACCGTCTTGTCCGTATATTGCTTAATATGTTGTAATTGACATCTTTGATAATGGCTTATGTAAGCCGAAAGCTTAGACTGTATTTAAAAGATTATGGATCAATATTGTGAATTTCTTTCTTCGTTCAACGATGATGTTATTAAACTTATCAGACGTTACGAAAAAAATTTACATAAAATAAATAGACAACACTTGTCTATATTATTTAATGAAACGTGTATATATATATATATATATATATATATATATATATGTGTGTGTGTGTGTGTGTGTGTGTGTGTGTGTGTGTGTGTGTGTGTGCGCGCAATAGGTAGTGGATATCTGTGATAGAACTAACATATTCAGTTGTAAGTGTATGGGTTTGTGACGCTGGGTTTCACGTTTCTTTTGCAATAATCAGACAAAAATATATATATAGTTTTAAGGTATGTTATATTTAATGGTTTCAGTGCTTAACATCAGGTATAGAGCGTATGGGTGTGTAAATATAAAATTAGGCATCCAGGGGCAACATTCTGTTCCTTGTTAAACGCAATCGTCAGGCCATGTTCGTTGATTTTTTTCTCGATTTTTATATATACAGGACAGTGATGCATTGTGGGTAGTATATTGCATTGTGGGTAGTATATTGCATTGTGGGTAGTATATTGCATTGTGGGTTGTTGATTATTTTATTCTAACGGTTATTTTAGTCTGCGTGTTTTCTTTTATTTGCTTATTATTTACATAGTTTATTTACTTATCTACTTCTTAGGATCAAATTATTTTACGTATTTTTCATGTATTTTTATTTATTTATTTATTTTCACTTATTCTTGTTCGTTTTCAGTTTTAGATTTTTACGTAGTGTAGTAATCTTTACAAAAAAACACAACGCACATGGCCTGACGATTGCGTTTAGCATGAAACAGACTGTCGCCTGTAAGTGTTAACTTCAATGTCAACTTATACGCACACGCACACAAAAAACACACACACGTACGTATATATATATATATATATATATATATATATATATATATATATATATATATATATATAATGTGTAACAGGAAAAGTGTCCAACTGTTAGATATATGTCAGAAACGTACAAATGATTAAAGATATCTTAATGGAATTCTCTGAGGTTTTACATTCTATTGGACTCTACGTTGAGCAATAAGAATGCATAATTAATATCCAAGCTTAACAAAAGAACTGTGATAAAATCAATCATAAACGAAAATGGCATGTTCTTCATTAATTATAGCTAAGGATTAGTAGCTCATGGAGAGTTGAAATAAAGTTTATATATATATATATATATATATATATATATATATATATATATATATATATATATTATTCAGAAACCTTATCCAAATTTTTCTAGATGATCTCCGCCCTCTGTAACATTCTAATATTCTGTCCTGGAGTAACAAGTTACTTGACACGTTTCACGCACGATTTTATTTTTTTCTCTGCTCTTTCGAATGTCATAACTGAAACTCCTCAATCATGTGCCAAACTTATTATGAATTAAGTTGGATCTTTTCTAATTGAATTCTTTAGTTCTAAGTGTTGTGACATACTGATACAGTTTTCCTGTCTACTGTTCCCTCTTTTTTAAAACTTATTCACCGTTCTTTTTATATTTCTTGAATGGAATTTGAAGATAGAAGCCAAAGCATGAATATTGGTACTATTAGTGAAGGCCTGAACGATCTCTTTCCTCTCGCCATTGATCAATTGGGAAGACAGTGTGTCTGACACAAAACGATTTTAAAGTGTTCTCTTTTTAGCTACATGACTCAAAATGTTTCTCAGGGATTCTTACAAAAAAAAAAAAAACAAACCTGTCCACATGGCTAAATGCCGTATCTGAAAACCTTTAAAACGAAACTCAATTAGTTTAGTGTGTGTTTTTAGACACTGAGCATTTTGTGGGAAGACCAATTATGCTGTAACAATATTTTGCTGCTGCACCGTTATACATCCATACATACATGCATATATATATATATATATATATATATATATATATATATATATATATATATATATATATATATATACGCGCTTTTAAAAATGTTTGATGACTGATTACTAATAACAATTTTCCCTGCTGAAATTAACCTGGTTCAAAGATAAAAGAACAGAATATTACCTTGGGACTCATCTTCATTATGCCTTATATATCTGAGAAACAGCGTTCGCCATCAATGTCTGTTCCCGCTTTTCAAATTAACCCGTTCATTTTGTTTTGTTTTCGTTTTTTTCTTTTTTTTTTTTCATGAGTATACGGGATGTAGGAAATCAGTTCTCGTCACATAAGCTAATTCTTTATTATCTGGGAACTGACTCGATTTCTTGTGAAGGATCAGTCAGTTATGTGCCATGAATGATATATGGTTAGGCGATCATGTATCTTTCGATAAATGATTGACGAGTCAGATATTATTTTCCCGCAGTAGGCTGCCCTTTTTTTGCGGTAAACCCGTTGTCATCCAAGGTTGTAGAACCCGGTCTCTCCCGCTATATACCATAGCTGGGCTACTGGAGAGAAGAAGAGGATTTATACCCATTCCCAAGGGTATTAGCACGTAAGTGAATGCAATGGATCCGACTGAAATTCGAACTTGGCTCTGCGATTCCTCAATCCGAGTTGAACGATAGTGGAGACGTTTCCCGTTGACTTCCCCACAGTTTGTGAACTAAGTGAATTATGTTTCGTAAATTAAGAGTTTTCCATCTGTAAAGGCCAGAGAGTAGATTCCACCAGCTATTTAAACCATAGCTGTGGTGATACTTACGACCAAGTGTATTGTTTTTTGGTTTTTTTTTTAAAGTGAACGCAGAAACCATTTGACTCGGCACGCCTGTAACCACTATGCGACATTCGTCTTCTTTTACAATATGTCACGTATCCTCAGCACGTCGAAGATCATGGCTCTTCACAATTTCCTGTCCCCTGTAGCTCTACGATATATATATCTAAGACAAACTTGTCCCTTTGGTATCCCTGCCAATCCCTGTTCTGCCAACAATTGATCCTTAAGTAGATTATTCGCTACATTCCTTTATCTTTTTTGCCTTGAATATGTCCTGTGAGAGTTAAATACTCAAGAATTCTTTCTGCATTATATGCCTAGAAATATATATATATATATATATATATATATATATATATATATATATATATATATATCAGACTTATTATAAAACCCAGGTTGTGTGTGTCTGTGTGTGAGTCTGTACGTTTATATATTGGATCGGATTTCCTACATTTTTCAACCGATTTCAACAAAACTTCAGAGGACTACGTAAAATTACCTTGCGGTGGTTCTAACAGCGCCAAAAATGGGAAAAACTCAATTGTTTTTGCACGAAATCAATTTGAAAGCCAGGTTAAGAGGCAGCGCGAGAATGAAAGGGGGACAACTCATATCGAGTTATAATTATTATAAAACCCAGGTTGTTTGTGTGTGTGTGTGTGTGTGTGTGTGTGTGTGTTCGTTTATATATGGGATCGGATTCCCTACCTACATTTTTCAACCGATTTCAACAAAACTTCACTTTTTTTTTGGCATGTAGTGTTTCTTATTGTCTTGCACACTTTTTTCTTTATTTTTACATTCAGAATGCTTTAAAAATTCCATTTACAAGATAATTGTTTATAATAAAATTTTATTCAATCGATAGACTCATAACGTTTGAAAACAATGTTTTTGTTTGAGTTTGGGTTTGAGCAATTCGTAAAAAAAAAAAAAAAAAAAAAACAAAACAAAAAAAACTAATTAAGACATGCGTGTCCGTCAACCTTAAACAATAATCTTTGTCAATCTTATTTTTCAGTCTTTATGATGGTCGATACTTGATCTATCTCTTACTGTTACATCCCCGGGCAACGCCGTGTTCTACTGCTAGTATATATATATGGAAACACATATTCATATGATTATATTGTTTAAAGTTTACTATAACACACACACACACACACACACATATGTGTGTGTGTATGTGTAGGGTGCATCAGAAACATTTTTACAAACTTTGAAGCGGGTTCCTCATAAGACGACGAAAATTGTTCATATACACATATGTTTGCAAATACTACGTTTTTGAGTTTAAATTATACGATAGACGCTGTTAAAGGTACAACCCAAAATACAAAAATTCTTTTAAAATCTCTGTGGACTCACTCGAGCCATAGTTTGTGGTGCCAAGGATCATGTCCCAGTAACGCGTCAATAAATAGAAGCAAATACATTTGCTTTCGGTCTCGAAACGCAATCTGATACAGCTGTCCAGCTTCGCCTCCATTATCATTCGCGCGGCCATATATAAAAAAATATATCTTCCAGCTCACAATATGAATATCCTGCCATTGTTAAACGGAACACTTCTCAGTTAACTCATTAAGTAGACAGACTAGCCACAATTATACACGAATGACAAATATAACCTAGTCTGCATGTCAACACTGCGCTATCTACCATAAACTTAACTTAGAAACGAAAGATTTGCGGACATATGTTTATATGAACTTTTACCTTGATTTACTGTTACGAACACCTCCGAATTTGTTAAACTATTTTTGATATAACATATATATATATATATATATGTAAAGAAAAGAACAGTAACATATATAATCTGGTGTTCTTATAGATATTTTATTTTTACAAAATAGTTCTCAATGTAAATTTACAGAGCATTAATATTATAAATTAATTGATTTATTTAAAATATGATTTTTCCGCAATATATTTTAAATCAATTAATATATATATATATATATATATATATATATATATATATATATATATATATATATATCAATATAAAATATAATATATATATATATATGTGTGTGTGTGTGTGTGCGTGTTTCTATGTGCATGTCATGTAGCAAGCTTCCAAAATATTACCATTTATCAGCAGCAGAAATACCTGTAATTGACATTCTGTGCTTAGGACCAATACTAATTTCCAAGGAAGAATTGTCGATCTCCACATAAATAATCCTGTCATGTAATCTTAAAAAAACAAAAAAACAACAACAACAAAACTCCAGCACCAAGTCTTAAATACACTGTATTCTGGAGAATGTGGTATAGATAAATGCTTTGTCTAGAAAACATATTCTAAGCATTCTTTTTATATGTGGAATGAAGTGAGGAATAAAATTACAACACAGTTGAATCGCTCTGCAAAAGGAGATCTCGATTTATTGTCTGAGTTAAGTGCCTATCATTCGTGAGTCTAACATTTGCCAGGCAGGAAGACACAAATAAATCGTTCAAAGATAACAAGTTCTCATCATAAATGCTGAAGTAAGCACCTACCGTTCGTGAATCTTCCCTTTGCCAGGCACGTAGACACATATTAAAAGTCAACAAGATGAGATCGTATAATACACACTGAGCTAAGCAGTTATCATTCGTCAATCTTAGATATGACGGGCATGAAAACAGAAATCAATCATTCTACGAAACAAGAGCCCAGAATATGCACTTTGATAAGCACTTTACCATTAGCGAATCTTACCTTTACCAGGAAAGTGAACGCCTATGAATCGGTCTGCAAAAGATCTTATAATAAGGTAAGCACCTAATGTTTGTTAGACTTACCATTGACAGACACAAGAACAGATATATCTGAATTTGGACTATGCATTAGGATAAGTATACTAATTTAAATATCAATACATGTCACTTATTAACCCCCATAGTCCTTAGTATGACGATCAACTACATTCTATATCAAGGCCTCTGATCCCGAAATTGTAGGTTTTAAGGACTGTGAAACCACCTCTGAATTGCTGTTGTTCCTATATCTAACCTGATTCGAGGTTGTAGCATCTGTTAGTGTCCTACCTATGAGCAAATGGTAAACTCCTAAATACAAAAAACAAAACAAAACAAAACAAAACAAAAAACATTATGAACGTATAAAAATATATATTTTTAGTAAAAATACCAGCAATAAATTTTATATAAAAACAATAGCAGCAATAATACATTTTTATAGTGAAATGACCAACAATATATTTTATATGTAGTTTAAAGAATAGACTTGCGTTTATAATAAATTTGGAAGAATCCATAAAAGTTCATTCAGCATATGCAGATTTCGGCATTAAATAACCCAAAGGCTTTGATATATCGCAAATCAGAATCAACCATACAACCAAACCTTAACCCCTAAATATACAAAGAAGAAAGCTCAGATTTCACCAAAAAACAACATTTTGTCGTATCAATCTCACTAGTTTTACTAATATTATTTACATTCAAACTAATGACCTCATCCTTTCGTTTTATTACCACAATCTTTCGGCCATTGTACCCTCCGGCCTTCTTTACATGTCTCTCGATTCGCATAAACTTCAATGAAGTTTGGAATTAAACCTTTATTTAATCAACCACGAAAGATTATTCTTATTCTGCTGTCGGTGTTTAAGGATATTTCTTTCTGTTCTTATTTGATACCGCTGAGCTATTGCTATCTACGTTTCACCATGAGTCTACTGGCGAGCTACTCGGCCTATAGAGTAAACTTTCAATTACTATGTCGCCAACTTTCTAATCATGTTGAGACGCCATAATAATAAAAAATCCTTCCTAGAAGCGTATATACTTTCGAGATGAATATCTCACTTTCAGTGTTGTTAATAATTTCTTGTTTATTAAGGCTAGCTTATATGTGCTTCTTGCTGGTTAGTCAACTTTCTCTGACGTCATTGCCCGTAATCACCAGGATAAAGTTTAACACCTGGTGTCTCCATCCGCGTTTTGTCTATCTGTTGAGCCACACGTTTTAGAGTTTTTTTTCCTTCTTATAGGTTGAGTGTTAATACGTTTCTCTATTTTGCTTATTGGCTAGGCAAAATAATATCAGTGTAGAAAGTAAATGAGATTTTACAAGATAAAAACTAATCATACTCGAATTTTTATTAAGAATTGGTTTCTTTATTTTCTATCAGAAAAATAGAAATACTAATATTAACCTACTTAATTTTTGTATAATGATAAATAAAGTTCACAGAAACACTATGGTTTTAAGTCACCATACACTCATAATATAATATAATAATGTACATTGGTTTAGGCCGATATCGTGGATTTTGTGATATTTTTTACTATTATTTTTTCGCTATTAATTGATTTACGAAATAACATTTACGACGTATTAACAATTGCTTTATTATATTACTAACACTTGATTTGCAAAATATCAGATTTGTTTTATGACATAGTAATACTTTTTATACGATATGTTAAACATCTGTATACAATTGGCGCAGCATTACTTTTGTGATAAAAAAGTACTGAAATTTGTACATATATTTTGATACACATAGATTGAGATATATTTAGATATTATACACACCTGTATACAATTGGAGCAGCATTACTTTTGTAATAAAAAACTACTGAAATTTGTACATATATTTTGACACACATAGATTGAGATATATTTAGATATAATAAGCATCTTTTTACAATTGTAGCAGAATTACTTTTGTGATAGAAAGTACGGAATTTGGTACATATATTTTGATACACATAGATTGAGTTATATTTAGATAAAAACTATCCAAACAGGTTTTGTTAAATTCAACTGGCAAGGTGTGTCTGTTCATTTATTTTTCGCAATTTCCGAATATTTATCGGGATCAAAATTGTAGATAAATATTTTCATATTTTGTTCAGTTTTTGTTCAAGTGTTATTTATCTGATAGACAATGCATTCTTGGCTACATCCTGATGATTTTAGAGTACTGGTATTACAACTTTCTCAATGCGACGTCCTATGTATAAGAACTAGACATCTGAAGAAATGTATCAAATACACATACACACATACATACATAGTAAAATCAGCAAATAAGGAAGAAAAATATACATAGAACTAACTTAAAAGATCCTAGAAAATGAGAAAGTACGTACACAAAACATTCTTTTACAAATAGTAAAATCACGAACAGCACAAAACTTTCTAAATATATATGGGAAGTTCAAAACAAGAACAAAATTACACCACAAATCTCATGGAAAATAAAGAACATCATTGACTGTAAACTGTGGAAGAAAAAAAGCTATAATCACACAATTTACATTATTCGGACTAACTTCCTAATCTTTGTCGCCATATTTATCACAACGTTTCGGCCGTTGCACGCTCCGGCCTTCTTCAGGTGGTTGGAACTTCGAACTGAACCCTTTATTTCGCACACTGGGCTAGACTGTTCTAGTTCCACGTGCCATGTTTGATGGATGTCAGTTATCAGTTATCTCCTGCTAATTTCCCTCTGAAAGTTCTCCACTGCCTTAACTGGGTACTGAACTCACTCCTGTCACTGGATCTAACCAACGCCTTTATCCACTGTGCCATGTGTCCTTGAAGACATCTGGGTATGAATTTCTGGGTATTATAAACCTAATGTCTTCAGGAATCACTTTTACCAGAGTTCATATTGCAACTTTGTTGTTATCATTGCTTTTCTCTGGCACTCCTTATTACTGGTTCCCATACTGTATTTATTTCTATGCTTGGTCGGCTCAGGAGATTTTTGTGGCCCAGCATATGTGCTGATTCCTTAAGTTTACGAATTTTCCAAGGGTGTTCCTTGTCTATGATCTCAACATGATCCCACAGAGGTCAACAACAACAGATGTGACGTCATCATCACAGTGATGTTAGTGACCAGCCAAATGTTTTTTTCATGTTGGGGAATTGATGGTAGTCAGATGGAGGCCAAATCTGAAACTTAATAAAAGCAATATTACCAACTATAAACACACGTCGAAAACAATAATTCAGCGCCAACCTTTAGGGAATTCATTCTTAAAGAATCTATATTATGTTTATCTAAAAAAGAATAATCGGTATGTACGTAAAAACATACGCAAATCAACATACGAAAAAGCAACACACATCATGTCTACTAGACACACACACACACACACACTTACAAATATACATTATCTGTGTGGGATTCAGATGATAAACTAATATTACTATGCACTTACATACATAAAGTATTATTTATGGTTTTTAATTTGGGCTTGTAATCAGCTTTCTTGAAACTTTTAACGTGACTTTATCCCTTGCGCTTGGAACGCCACATATTATACTAAAGTTTGTTTAACCAGTTGAATGCACGTGAAACATGATTAACCAATGAAAATCAAACCGTACAGAAGTAAAAATGCCGGAATCTCTTTCTTCTTTTTCTCCATATTTCATTCTCTGTTGAAGCTTTAATAAAAGTGAAACATGTCAGACTGATAAACGTTTCCTACTTGTACTTTACCATATCATTCTGTCAGATCCCAATTAATATTTGATCTGTATTTGATACCAACTCATGTGTATACACACACACACACACACACACACACACATATATATATATATATATATATATAAGTTAATTGATTTATATATATATATATATATATATATATATATATATATATATATATATATATATAATAAATTAATTTATCTAAAATATATTGCGGGAAAACCCATATTTTAAATAAATCAATTATTTTATAATATTAATGCTCTGTAAATTTACATTGAGAACTATTTTGTAAAAATAAAATATCTATAAGAACACCAGATTATATATCTTACTGTTCTTTTTTTTTATATATATATATATATATATATATATATATATCATATATATAAAATATATTTAATCAAAATTCTGAGGTGTGAGGTGTTCGTCACACTAAATCAAGGCAAAAGTTCATATAAACATATTCCCGCAAATCCTTCGTTTCTAAGTTAAGTATATGTTAGACAGCGAAGTGTTGACATGAAGACAAGGTTATATTTGTCATTCGTGTACAATAGAATATAATAGATAGACAACACTTGTCTATATTATGTAATAAAACGTGTAGGAATATATATATATATATATATATATATATATATATATATATATATATATATATATATATATATATATATATATACAAATTAGGGTTATGATATTTTGACTTTTTCTAAAATAATCGAGTTCCTGTGTCATATTTCGATGAACATGGGTTTAATTCAGTTCATTTTTTAATATCGCACCCAACAAGAAATTTCTAAATTTGATTATACATATAGTAGCAGTATGACTTTCTGGGCCTTCTAGTAGTTTCTGCATTCTTCTAGAACTTCCTAGAGACTTAGAGAACTTTATATAACCATCTAAATCTTTTTTTTTTTTCATTTGTAAGTTTGTATGTAATGCGATAGCTATAAATTGTTAAATGCATTAAAATACAGTACTATCCAATTAAACCATTAGCGAATTTAAAGTCGAAGTTTCAGTAACCATGGGATTTGTGTTTATTTGTAAGGTTGTATATTATGCTAGAGCTATAAACTGTATAAACGTTTAAATACACAAGTATTATTCAAGCACATCTTTAGCAAAGTGAAGAATAAAGCTTTTGAAATATATTTTATTTTTTACCTATATTACGTATATGGTAAAATGGAATTTTCGGTTTGGTTGTGACCTTTTTCTAAAACTAAAACAAATCATTATCTTTGTCTCTATTTTCAGCAAAACTTAATCTATGACATAAGAAGATAGGGTTGCAGCAAAATCCTAACCTTTATGTATATAAACAAAGGCTGCCTCTACCTGCAGCAGACTGCACAAATGACATGACTGAAGAATACAGGGCGTATTTTATGGGCTGATGAATACACACGGTTGGTCCAGGTTTGTTTGGAGAAGAGTGAGCTTATCGAGTCAGCTCTCAAAATTGGGTGCCAACCAAGGCTATCGATTAGAGCATATCTTATTATTTAACTCATAGTTAAACTCATGCATTTCTTAAAAGTATATATGTAACAAAGTCAACTGGAATGCGAACTCAAATCTCAGTAATGCATTACATCAGCCGTGCATTCTGATACAAGGAGAATATATATTTAAGTCCAAATAAAAATTTCTCTGGGTATGACGATAAACTACATCCGGCAGCAAGGCCTCTGATCAGGAGATTGGAGATCTTGAAAGCGTGGAGACACCTCTTAATTATTGTTTTTCCTAGGTCCACGCTAACCAGTTAGGGTTCAAGCTAGGACCAAATAGTGAGTACCCATTCAAAAATAAAATACTATGAAATTATAAAAATACATTTTTATAGTAAGAAATATCAACAATATATTTTTCTGTAAATGTATTACTAACAATAACAATTTATGAGAAAATTCCCAGCAATACAAGTTATCTGTAGTTGAAGTATTGCAGATGCGTTCAAAATATTTGGCAGGAAATAATCAAACAAATCAAATAGTGAAATAAAAAGAAAACTATGAAAGTATAAACATACATTTTCATAGGAAAAATACCACCAATACAATTTATATAAAAGAAAAAAAATTGCCAACAATACATATGAACCCTCAAATAAAAACCAATGAATATAAAAGTATAGAAAAACATATTTTCATAATAAATCAACCACCAATACATTTTATATATAAAAAAAATTGTCAGCAATACATATGAACCCTCAAACAAAGCAAATGACTATAAAAGTAGAAAAAATATATTTTCATAATAAATGTACCACCAATACATTTTATATATAAAAAATGTCAGCAATATATTTGAAACCTCAAACAAAAATCACGATGAAAGTATAAAAACACATTTTCATAGTAAAAGTACCATCAATATATTTATATATAAAAATTGTCAGTAATACATTTCAAGTTGAAACAAAACAAAATGACTATGAAAGCTTAAAAATAGATTTCTATAGTAAAAATACAACTAATACATTTTGATATATAAAAAGTAAAAAAACAATAATACAAATTTATAGTAAAATTATTAAATTACTTCAAAGCTCTCAAGAAAAGTTACATTTGGAATAACCCATACGGCGTTGACATGCCGTTAAACAAACAAATCAATAAAAAAAAAACGATCGTGTAAAACACTTCCCAATTTTGCCAAAGGTAAAAGTCATAAACTTTTCATATAGGCAACGTAATCATATTTTAATAATACATCGGATCAGTAAGACTTAAAGAGAAATAAATTATCATTTAATTTCCTATTCAAGCAAACAATGCCACTTCTATCATTTCGTTCCGACTTCGACAACTGTTTGCAACGCCAGGACGTTTGTGTACACATCATCCAGGTCTTGAAGCCTTCCTAACACGTAACCTGTCTTTATGTACTCCGAGGCGCGTCAGGACTTGTAATTACAACAGCATCTATTGACAGGAGGTCTCTTTAAACTGACAGGCCATATGACACGCCGAGATTTTCGAGGCGAAGAACCAATGATTGCGTCAACTCGGAACACCTTCGAATAAACATGTTAGACAAATACAAACGTTGAACTCTCGATGTAGAGATATATCTGATTTCACCGGCAATTCTTTTCACGATAGAAGAATTGGCGCGCATATAATCATCTGTTCTTATTTTTCCCGCGATGTGAGTTGGCAAGTTTTAGCAAATATAAAAAATGACATCATATTCAGAAAGAGATCAACAAGTTTTCTATCTATCTATCTATCTATCTATCTATCTATCTATCTATATATATATATATATATATGATCATAAATAAATAGTTAAAATATAATCCTTGAAAATGGGTAAATGTATAGCCGAAAGCACTCGATAAAAAGAACATCGGACAGTTTTTATATAATTTATCATCTGAAAAAAAATATTAGATCACATAAGAAAATATATAAATAACTAAATAAAAGCACCTTGTCTGTCGTTTTCAATGAAATGTGCAAGAAAGCAGGATTTCTGCCTAAATACATACGTACATATATATATATGTATATATATATATATATATATATATATATGTGTGTGTGTGTGTGTGTTTGTGTGTGTGTATGTGTGTGTGTTTAGGCAGCATATCTTCATCAATCATGTTTCATTAAATAATATAGATATATTCTTATTTATATAATTTACATTTTTCAGACTGCTGTCCTCATCTATATTGCGATATTCACGACGTTTCGGGGGTTGTACGCTCCGGCTTTCTTCAGGTCATTGGAATTTCGATCTGAACCCACTATTTCGTCCACCTGAGTAGACTGTTCTAGTTCCACCTGCTATGCCTCTTCCGGATGTCTCATTTAGCTCCCTTTATCTCAACTATCAAAGTTTATGTTCACTACTGTCATAGCCAAGTACTGAACTCCCAATTCTTTCGGTCAAGTCACTGGATCCAGCCAACGTTTTTATCTACCAGGCCATGTGTCTAATCACCTGAAGATGGCCGGCGCGTAGAACGACCAAAACCTCATGGATATGACTGTAATCGTACAACACCCTCTCCGTTCGTCCAAGACTTCTAACGCCGCAGCTGATCGATGAATATCGTTTCGATCTCAGACCTGCCCTATCACAAGTTGTGCCTAAGTTTGATCATAAGGAGGCTAAGCTCGAATCGCAGCAGGTATGTCCGTGTGGGGCTGTACGTACAGGGAAAAAATAACACTCAAATAAATTGAACATAGCGTAAATACTCTTTTTCTATCAGTATTCGTTCAATAATTGGTTATATCAGAGTTTGCATGCAATTAATTATCAGCCCAACCCGCGTTCAAAGACTTAGTAACGTCTGATAAAGTTTGGCGGGGGGTCTCTTCGGGAGGCAATCACGTGGGGTGTATCAGGACGGGTGGCTGGGACGAAGTCTTTGTCATCTCTCTCCTGTCTACGTCTCCGTCTCTTCGGCCTCTTTTCTCTCTTCTACTTAATTCGCTTTGCGTATTCGTATATATGGACATACGCCCAAATTGACATGGGCGGTATGGCGGTCTAGGTGCATTTCGGGGAATCTCCTCCAGCTTACATCATAACTTTGGGGAATTCTCACTCTCCACCCCCACTTTTATTATCCTCTCTCACCGACTTCCTCAGTGAGCGTGGGTCGTTCCTCCATCCTCCTTGATGTCTTCTTAGCGCCTGCTACCTCGACTACCTTCCATCCAGGAAAATCAGTTCCAAATACAGTTGTTTACAATATTTGCTTTTCCGCTTTCCAGCTCGCATTTGCAGCTGTATGTCAATCAACATTATCCCCCCATACAAGTCTGGTTCATTCCCCCATTGTTCAAATTACTCTACATATAATTCAAGTCATTTATGTGTGAATTAAATCATCAGTCCTTCCCACGTGCTTTCGGTATTAATCTTCTCTCTTCATTTTCTCTCAGCACTTAACACTTTCTTATGTTTTAACTAACTTTTTTTCCGTTTTACTACGGCAACGACAAACAGTATCACATGGCAGTAAAGAGGAGAACAGTACGAAAAAAGGAAAATAATGTAAATAATTACAAAACCTCATCTCACAAATATAGATAGACATATTATGTCAATTTTTTTAAAAAAATAAATCGTTCTAGTCCTCTAATTATCTTCTTGACGTTAAGTTAAATTAAGTATGGAGCCGTAGTGTGACACTATTTGGCTTGCTAAAAAGAAAGAAGAAAAACAAAAGAGAAAGGCGAGAATTAAATTTAGGCGATAAGAAGCCATCACGAAAAGGACACTAAGCGGTGTTATTTTTCTGACAAGGAAAAGTGGTAAGATTTTTATTTCCATCGTCGAGAAAGTAAAACACAGAATTAATCTGATTTATGTTACGGTGCGGCGGGTAAGATATGTCCAATCTGCCCATGGCAATGGAAAAGGGAATTTTTAAGTTGGACAAGTTACCTCCCTCAGAATTCCAAAGAGATAAAAATGAAAATTAATTAAGCACGCACTGTCCGAGAAAAAAAAACAAAAACAAAAATGCCCGCTGACCACCATGAAGGAAAGGTTAAGCCTTTGTCTGTTGGCAGAAATCATTGAGAGGAGCATCTGTTTATCGTCAGGGCGGGCTATGATAGCGAAACTATTTTATCGGATCAGTAATTGACACCAAGAATGCAAATACGTCCAAATGGCCACCCACTTGATGCTGGCGAAAATCTGATTGACGAATTCCACGTGATTCGCTTAAGATAAAGAGTCTAGGGTGTGAGGTCTCCTCGAATAGAAGAAAGAAAAGGAAAATAAAAGAAAAAAAAAAAGAAGATTTTTTTTTTTCTTTGAACAAGATTTTTTTTAAACCGAGGCTACTCTGGCCACATCCACGCTGCTGAGCTCCCATTGGCTGAATGGTAGCATGAGCGTTAGGCGGAGGTAATCATGCGAAGAAGGTGGGGGGGCTGTTGCGCCCCCCTGAAGGGATAGGTGTGAGATGTCACTGTGAGAGAGATGGGAAACCCGTTGACACCCTCTGAGGACATGGTGAGATACCAATATGAGAACAGAAGAAGGTGGGAAGACGAAAGACTTCCAAAAATGGAAAATAATAAAATTTTCCTGACCGAAAACAAAGAAGTGGATTGTGGGTTTGGAATTATCAAGGAACCTCAGACCTCGACAAGCCCACCCCGGTTTTGGTCGGCGTCCATATAAGCAGAGTCGCAGCGAGTGAAAAACAGTTCAGTTCAGTTCAGTTCCAGTTGGAGTTGGCAATTGGCAGAGACAGTTACAGAGTTAATAGCCTCGCAGGAAGCTGACTGAAAGATATCCACGCAATCATGACCTCAACTTCTAGCCAAGAACAATTTATTTTTGAAGAACGACTTAGACCCATACCACCAAAACAAGTTTTACGAATATCACCTAAAGATACACCAAGAACCAGTTTCTTAAATAACAAACAAGTTAAGATGTTAAGACTCGCCGAACAAAAACAAAGTGTCACGAATCCATATAGCGGGTTGGGAAGAAGACTCAGTCCTGTATTCAGCAACCATATATAAAATATTGTTATCCTTTTTTAACACATTTGAACTTTTAGAGTTATTATTTTATTTTCTTTTACATATACTTGTGCGATATCGCCCTTGTTCGAACTCGACTTGCATTACGGCCCGGCGACTGATTGATTTCGTCTACCTAAAATCAAATCACAGCATGGGTAGGTTAGACTAGAAATCAAAGCAGTTACTTCGGTAACCAGTCGTTGGAGGCGAGCTGGGAACGACAAGGCTGATACCGAATCTAACTAGATTTCCATCCGAATCAGCAAAAGGTTAGAACGTCACATTTGGTGCCGCGACCAATACCAAGCCAGTTGGTCGTCACAGGACAGGATAACACGACGGACGCAGCCAGGCAGACATCACATTTGGCGCAGCGACACCCGGGGGACGTCACAGTAGTTCTTGTTAACAAAAGTACATTCGATCTCCTTCAAGATCTTCTTCAGGGGTGTATTGCAAAGACAAACTTAATGTAATTGTAATCTTTGTGATGGTGATTTTTGTAAGCACACGTTTTTGTAAAAAACCCGCCTTCATAATTATTTTAAAAATAATCGTTGTGGTTACAATGTTTTGTAAACAAGCGTTCCAAATGCAAGGGGGATAACTAGAGATGTTAATTGCAGCATGGTATTAAATGTTTGCCAACTCAAATGCATTATAAAACATTGCTATAATACACGTAATAAATTTTATTCAGCGTTGGTTTTTGACTTTTTTTTATATAGGGCTTCGAGAAAAAAAACAAACAAAAAAAACTTCGATTTTCGAATTCAGACTTGTTATCTACTTAAAATACAATGACACAAACTAAAAGTACGCTATTTACATTATTCGGACTATTGTCCTCATCTTTGTTTCTATATTTCTAACACCGTTTCGGCTATTGTACGCCCCGGCCTTCTTCATTTGTTTGTAATGTCAAATTGAACCCTTTATTTCGCTCGCTGGAGTAGACAGTTCTAGTTCCAAGTGCTATGTCTAATGGATGTCAGTTATCAGTTATCTCGTTTTAATTTTCCACTCTAAGTTTTTCAACCTCCTTAACCAGGAATTGAACCTGACGACACATGACACAGTAGATAAAGGCGTTAGATCCAGTGACAGGACCAAAAGAGTGCGAGTTCAGTATCTGCTTAATGAGGTGGAGAACTTGGAGAGGGCGATTAACAGGAGATAACTGAAAACTGACATCCATTAGACATGGCACATGGAACTAAACAGTGTACCCAAGAGAGCGAAATAAAGGGTTCAGTTCGACATTCCAACCACCTGGAGAAAGCCGGAGCGTACAACGGCCGAAAGGTTGTGATAAATATAGCGACAATGATGAGGAGAATAGTCCGAATACTGTAAACAAAGTACATAATTCCTCATCTCAGAAATATAGACAGATACACGAAAAGATTCTAAATATAAATATGTATTTATCATATTGATAGGATTTCAGTTTATGAAACTATTTAGAATTTATAACATCGAGAAACTAAAATATAAACATAGCGTAGTCTGGCGTATTGTGTGGATTCCTGGGCTGATGCTGACCAATCCACGCTTTCCAGTTTTGGCAGAGATCGAAAATGTTTATACAGGCTTGTATGTGGGGAATTATTTTCTGTCCAACAATGGCGTACTCACAGACAAAACGTACTAACCTCTCACTGTTCTATCGCTATTTTCATAGAAAATGTTCAGACGAAAAACATCCTTAATTCCAACAATTCTTACATGAGACACCATTTCTAACTTCCATCAGCATGGCTGATGTTAAGCTCATGAAGAGTGACTCGTTGAACCTTCACGAGCTAACATTCTCGGCTTACATGAAGTAGAAAACTATACTGAATCCATTGCTAGGTCTGCTGCTAAAAGAGTTGGTTCACTGTGTCATGTTAGTCAGTTTTGTCTCTCCTGAGTCATATTTATAAGGCTACCATTCCTTCATGATTCGAATATTCCTGGCACCTATGGTTTGGAGCTCTTGCTATATATTTATAGATTCATCATGAATTCCAAAAGAGAATCAGCAATATTATAGGTCCTGAACTGGTACCTCGGTTTCAGTCACATTCCCACCGCCGTATTGTTCCTTCTCAGTTCTTTTCTATAAATTACTAGCAGTAGAGCCCGGCGTTGCCCGGGGATGTAACAGTAAGAGATAGATCAAGTATCGACCATCATAAAGACTGAAAAATAAAATTGAGAAAGATTATTGTTTAAGGTTGACGGACACGCATGTCTTAATTAGTTTTTTTTGTTGTTGTTGTTTTTTTTTGTTTTTTTTTACGAATTGGTCAAACCCAAACTCAAACAAAAACATTGTTTTCAATCGTTATGAGTCTACCGATTGAATAGAATTTTATTATAAACAATTGTCTTGTAAATGGAATTTTTCAAGCATTCTGAATGTAAAAATAATGAAAAAAGTGTGCAAAACACTACCTGCCAAAAAAAGTGAAGTTTTGTTGAAATCGGTTGAAAAATGTAGGAAATCTGATCCAATATATACGTACAGACTAACACACACACACACACACACACACAATCTGCGTTTTATAATAAGTAAGATTTCATGATAAATGTTCGGATAAGCTCAACAAGTACATTGGGTCACGCCTTCTTTCATTGCAGGTTGGTAGTACAGTTGTGCGCGTGTGTTGAAGGCCTCATGGTCCGCATGCTGCAGGAAAAGTTCTTTGACATTGAGGCCTTTTCCATTTGTAGCAATGTGGCACCGCCGCTGACAAAGGCTGAACAATGTGTTCCACTGCTTGCTAGGCGTTATGAGAGTCGTCATTTGGACGATACGTCAGAAAGGATTCTATGGAGGCAAGAAGTTCGCCTCTTCCCAACTGATCTTGTAATTTAAGCATCAATTTGAAGTAAAGATTAGGACGGAAAGGCGGCGGCTCACTTCATCAGAATTCAGCAAAAGGTGGGTGAATCTTGCGCGTTTGCATCGTGTGAAAGGGGCTGGACTTGAGTGGCACAGTGGCCGGTTAGGCATCAGGATATTGCTCTCCATGGGTTGAACTTGTGCAACCCATCCCGAAACAAGGCTAGGTTAGATTTAATTTGATGGTTTAGTTTCCTTTTTCAGTTAACTTAGCTACGGTATGTATGCTCATTGGCCCCCTTTTATTTCTGTCCCTATTTTTCTTTATGTTTAGTTCCCCATCCCCTCCCTCGTTAGGTGGTCAGTGAAGTCAGTTCGCTGGTGGATACGCGGCGCCTTCCGTTTCGCGTGAGTGTTTTTTCGTATTTGTTGTGTCTGAATGAGTGCATGTCAGTGTGAGTGCTTGGGATGAATGAATGTCTTATACTATTATAGTCCCATATTGATTTCGGCCAGTGAACTGATGTATCTGCCACATTTAGTCATTGTGGGGGGTATTACTAATATTATTTTCTTTAGTTTCTTGTAAATAGTTTTGTAATCATGTATGTAAATACCCATTGGTGCTATTTTTTTAGAATTCTTGTTTTATTCCCCTCCCCCTACAGACAATGAATTGTGAATATGGGGACTAGTTAGTATTTTCATAGAGACAAAGAGGTATTATGGCGATTGTAGTAAGAAAGGTACGTATGAATGTGTTGTTTTGGTGTAACAAATATTGTTCGTACGATTGGGTCAGTGTTTGTGGTTAGCTAAGTTATAGTTAAGACAGAACAAGACCGTCTTTTCCCCAATCCCCCCTTTTCGGCCATGTGCAACATTTCTGTGTATTTAAATATCTCTCTTCGATATGGTACCTAGACTTCTTGGTTTTAAACGCAGTTCTAGATTAGCAACAAGTTTTCATCCTTTTACAGTTGAATTGGCTAGGTGTAACTGTAAGAATAGTAAGTAAAATTGCGTGTCGTTTTAGTTTAAGGATGGAATAACAAATTTACACAACCAACATTTGTGGGCGGATCGGGATCCCCCAACGCACAATACAGGTTATACATAAGCATCGGGTTACGGTCAATGTGTGGGGTGGAATTTTAGGTGACTGCCTGGTAGGTCCATATGTTCTCCTAGCACGACTTACTTTATTTCTATCCAGAAACATTATTTCAAACAGAATTCCCGATCTGCTAGAGGATGCACATCTGCTAATACGAAGACGCATGTTTTTCATGCATGAAGAGGCTCTAGTCACATTTTAGTCACATTGTTCGCAATTCAGAGTTTGATATCTACCATGAAAGATGGATAGGCAGTGGGGGCCTGGTTCCATGGCCTGCACATTCAACCGTCCTCAGTCCTTTGGATTTTCATCTGTGGGGCCACCTAAAATGATTGGTTTAGGTAGTCGACATTAATAATGCATCACTGTGTCATGGGGACCTACGAAACCATTCTACACCATGTTAGAATATTTGAAAGGGTTCTGCACACAATGATCTGACGGTTCTATGAGTGTGTAGAAGCAAGTAGAGGACTTTTGAACTTCTATTATGAGTTACTCTGTTGAGGTAAAACGATAGATATATTATCTTGGACATATGTTTAGATGGATCCTTTACATTGTTTTAGTGTCAGGAACCAGCCTGAAGTTTGTAAAAGTATTTTTGGATTGTATATTAGATTATACATTTAACAGCATCTACCAAAAAGTTTAAACTTAAGAACTCAAAAACGAAGGATTTAAGGATATATGTTGATATGGAATTTTGTCCTTGTTTTGTTGTGAGAAACTAGTTCCCAATGATTGTATATGTATTTTTATACACTCTGTATATATCATTTCCATTAATCTATTCGTTATTTATTTTTAATGTAGAAGAAAAATAACGAATGTTCAATTTGTAATATCAATTTTCAGATCTACCTATATACAACTCAAACACCTCTGAGAAATTGACAATGGTCGATATTCATGGCTTAATAGGATTTCGAATGTTTGTATGAACAAATTATGAGGAAATATGAAGAAGCAATTTAAATATCTGTAATAGAATGCGTTAATTTAAAACCAATCGGTGTTTTTTTCCCAAAATTATCTTTGCTAACATTTATGGAAATCTATATAATACCCCCATGTGAGCGTGTCTGCTTGCAAGTGAGTGATTTGATCACTATATTTGGTCACTTTGTGTGCATGCTGTGTGCTTTTGCGTGTGGGGTTATGATCTATTTATTTCCGGTTTAAATTTGTTTATGAAGTTTTTTTTTTCTTGTATTTTTAGGTAAGAATAATATATATATATATATATATATATATATATATATATATATATATATAACATATTTCTATAACCTCTTTCTTTTATATATATATATATATATATATATATATATATATATATATATATGCATCTGATAGTAAAAATAGCAGATTGGCCGATTCAGCTACCTTCGTTATGGTGGCATTCTCTCTCTGCCCCCCACAACTATACTATCCTGTGCCTCTTCTTCATGCACCCAGCGTGAAGGGAATAATAAAACAGGAAATAAAAGGTAAGGCTAAAAGCCACGACTCTTTTCCAACTTTTTTAATATTACTTTTTCAAGGTTTAAATTATATATATATATATATATATATATATATATATATATATATATATATATATATATATATTTGATAGTTGTATATTTAGGCAGCGATCCTTCCTTTATGCATGTTTCATTAAAAGCGGCAGACAAGGTACTACGGCGAAGCTTTTTATTTAATTTTTCTTGTGTTCTGACAAGAGCTTTCTTTTCTGGACAAAGTGTATGTAAAGAACTGTCAAATGTTTTATATTTCCGAGCGCTTCGAGTTGGGCTATACCTTTAGCCATTATCAAGGATGATTCGATTTTCAGCTTAATTCAGTGTGTGCGTTCTGTGTATGTCTTAGTGTGTGATAGAGATGTTTTAATTTATGAATACGGTGATATACGGTTAAAGGTATAGCCGAAAGCGCTCGGAAATATAAAACCACATTTGTTTATCCCAGTTCTTACACACCCTTTGTCCAGAAAAGAAAGCTGACGCTTGTCAGAACACAAGATAAATTAAATAAAAATCATCAACTTAACCGTAGTACCTTGTCTGAAGGTCGTTTTTCATGATAACGGGCCATATATGTATATGGGATCACGGCCAGGACGACCGAGGAGGTTCATATATATATATATATATATATATATATATATATATATATAGGCATTCCACCCCAAGCAAGGCGTGGGAAGCCGCAAGGGGTTATAGAGAGTTGCAGCGAGAGAAGGTTAGGGGATAGATCAGGGCATCTGGAGACGTCGATTCACATTACATTTGAATAGTTGGAGATTACAGCTATCAGGGAAACAAGAAATGGGGAGGGAGGTCCACAGGAGAGAAGTGCGAGACATGACGTTATTAAAGTAGAAGAGACGGCTACATTTAACAGTGAAAGGGTGAGATCGAGATACCAGCCTAGGTGAACGCTTAAATTCATGAAGTCTGGGAACCACCGAAAGCAGCTCATTGAAGCAGTTACCGTGAAAGTATTTGAAAAAAAAACACATCAGAGGGAGGCAAGATGTCAGATCAGGGCCAATTACATTGCATATCCGTCTTTGGATTTTATCAAGAACCTTGAGACAAACGGAAAGGGCTCCAGACCATGTATGGCAGCAATACTCCATGCAAGGGCGAATGGTTGATTTATGAATGTGTGTCGGTGTGATTCATGAGGATGTATTTCATTCTTAAGCATAAAAAACGCAATCCCGGTAAACGAATGTAACAACAATGAAAAGTACTCCGTGAAAAATAATATAAAATTCGAATAAATATAAACTTTGGTAAATTTACCGATTAAATAAAAGGGCTTAAACGAAAATTCGAAAAATTTAATAAAGAAACGAATAGACACAACTTGTCGATATAATTCAATAAAACGTGTTTGAAAATATTCTTGATGCAGAAATTTACCTTACATTTACATATATATATATATGTGGCGAAAAGTGACTTGGTAACCAGGGAATGCTGTCCATTATGCAGGCTAATGGCCAAGTTGGAGATAGAAAAGAAAAATCTCACCCGTCGTTCCCGGATAATTATTTGCCTCTCCTCCAACTATTGATGAATGGGATGTGGACTAATTTTCATGTGAGAAAGCAAACTTCTACCGACAGGGCCCGCTTCAGGTTTAATACGCTTTTTGAAGCAAACGAAATTAATATTGTTTTAATTTATATTGTTTCAATTACCTAAATATTTTTTAAGATTAAATTCAACCTTTCTTCTTCAAAATTAGACGAACATTAGTACATGACATATGAATTTAAATATTTTTATTTAATTTTAAAATTAGTTATCGCAGTGATTTTTTCAAAATGTCCCTTAACAAAATTTAACATGTTTAATGAAATAATCTTCAATATTATCAAGAACGTTTTTTACATAAATCTAAAAAATAATTTGAACATTTAAAATTACTTCTTAAGGCATTGAAACGGATAAAAACTTATGTTTTAATAAATAAAATAGAATTAACTGGTTCCTCCTGTGTGCTCAACGTGTGAACTGGTCAAAACTTTGCTTGGTAATGGTCACATGACTAAATCCGGGTATAAAGAAGGAGCCAAGAATACTTCGTATGAGTTAAACCTTTTTAAAGTTAGTTAAAATAAAGAACATTTGATGTGACACTAAATTTGTCAGACATTCCATATATACTATTCAAAGAGGAATAATACAAATTTTTTCGTCTAAGTTTTTCTTCTATAATCCATTCAGTAAGCAAATATTTAATTTAATTTCAGCCACACGTAATAAAAATATCATCACTTCAGTAAATTGATGGCGTTTCAGCCGTTATATGCTCCGATCTGTGTAATTTTTTCTAGTTCCATGTGGCACATCTTCAGGATAACTCAGTTTCAGTTATTTTCATTTATTTACGCAATATCAACTGTGGTCTGTTATTGAACTCACAAACCCCAGGGAGAATTATAGCTCTGTGTGTTTGTAATGTATAGAAAATGTCTAAAAGTATATATATATATATATATATATGCCATAATTTATTCAACGCGTTTCGAATAATCCTCAACAGAATGCAGAAAGCACTGAACGGCCATTTAGCCAGATTTTTGGGTGCGTATCCCATTTAATCATTGACTTCTAAAAACCCAATCCTCTCCATGTGGATCATTAGAAGCCTGTTCAAACAGTGACATATATATATATATATATATATATATATATATATATATATATATATATATGGGGGCACAGTCAAATTCAAAGGTATAAGTAGACTCGGATGATTCACGACAGGAATTTGTGAGTAATTTTTCTAAACAATGGCTGGCGCTCTATCTGAGTCTGGATTATTGTCTAAAAGTATATATATATATATATATATATATATATATATACCTCTACGTCACCAAGACCGGCTAATCCAGTGGATATAACTCTTGAGATATCGTAACGTTCCGGGCTCGATAGGACGAAATGTATATATATATATATATATATATATATATATATATATATATATATATATATATATATATATATATATATGTATATATTCATACACGTTTCATTACATAATATAGACAAGTGTTGTCTATCTATTTTATGTAAATTATTTACATAACGTCTGATAAGCATAATAATATTATCATTAAACGAAGAAAGAAATCACAATATTGATCCATATTTTTTAATCCAATCTAAGTTTCGGCTTACATAAGCCATTATCAAAGATGACAATTACTGTACAACATATTAAGCAATATACTGACAAGACAATGATGATTGTCTAAATACACATACAATATATATATATATATATATATATATATATATATATGCTGGACGATTATTTTCGGTTAACGTACATGTTCTTGGTTCTTTCGTTTTTATACAATTTTTCCCCTTTTGGTATTGGCTTGTTTATGTGCAAATCAACACACCGAAGGTTTTACGAGCAGTATAGTTTCTTATAAGATCTCCATTAATAATATATATATATATATATATATATATATATATATATATATATATATATATATATATATATATAAAAACCATTATACTTACATATAAATACAAACACGGACACAAACATATATATATATATATATATATATATATATATATGTATGTGTGTGTGTTTATATTTAATCCGACATTTTTAATTTTTTAAATGTATATTTTAATGGGTACCTTTTTTTTAGTAGACGCATCGTTTCTTTTTAAACATGACTTTTACATCTGTCTTTCCATCAAACTCGAGAAATTTAATCAATAAAACGTGCACACTAGTAGGTTCGAACCTGTGCTCCACTTTGTAGCGTATTTACTTTGCTCCAAATGAACTCTGTTGTTTTCAGATATTTTTAGGAAATATTAAGATAGAAGTAACTGTTGGTATTCAGGAATTTGTGCATCCTTTCCTGTGTGAGAAAGGGAGAGCGCCAATTGTTGATAAAAAAACTGTATTCATTGGTGATAAACGATTGATTTATTATGAGAATCCAAACAACAAAATCACGCCTTGATTCAAGGCAACAAAAAAGACATCGACTAGAGAAATAATGTTCTCTATTTAATAGAATGAAAAAAGAATTATTTTTGCGATTTACAGGAAGCTGAACACAGCTGCTGTACGATTGGCCAATTTGAATGGTACACGAGAAAAGGAAATATATTTTGGAGCAAGTTTATGCTATTTAGATAACAGCCATGATATCGAGATTTGGAAGTTCTTCGAAATGCGCTGCATTATCAGGATTCCTTTCATTACATAATGCACTCTTCGACTGTTTTTGCGATTCTAATTGAGCCACAATGTCGAAATATATTTTGAATAAAACATTGAAACAAAATCGGAAACGTATTTTCGTGACGGTTTACAAAATTGATCTAAACATAATGTAAGATGATGGAAATCAAGAAAAAGTACTTTAAAAATTGAATATTGAAAATTGATGCTTTTTATATGGTTTCTTGTGCGGAGCGAGAACACATGATGTCTTTCCACAAAGCATGATACAGACTATCGCCACTGCGTGACTTCAATATCCACTTTTATATTTACATACGCTCTATCCCAGATAGAGCACGACGGAAGAGCCCCCCCCATATATATATATATATATATATATATATATATATATATATATATATATATATATTGTGTGTGTATTTAGGCAGCATCTTTTCATTCATAAACGTTTCATTAAAT
Organism: Acanthosepion pharaonis; assembly: GCA_903632075.3. Classification (NCBI taxonomy): domain Eukaryota; kingdom Metazoa; phylum Mollusca; class Cephalopoda; order Sepiida; family Sepiidae; genus Acanthosepion; species Acanthosepion pharaonis. Next base: position 4,133,053 of record CAHIKZ030001324.1, read on the forward strand.
AATATAGACAAGTGTTGTCTATTTATTTTATGTAAATTTTTTCGTAACGTCTGATAAGTTTAATAACATTATCGTTGAACGAAGAAAGAAATTCACAATATTGATCCATATTTTTAAAATATAATCTAAGCTTTCGGTTTACTTAAGCCATTATCAAAGATGTCAATTACAACATATTAAGCAATATACGGACAAGACAGTGATGACAGCCTGTGAATGTTTACATAGATGATTTCTAAGCAACGATAAACACGTGCAAATAAGACGCTAGAAGCGAAAATCGCACCGCATCTCATGACGTCACACATGACCACACGAGAGTGAATTGGAGAAGTATGAAGTATGGAAAGCCTTTGGTATAAATGGCTTCTGTTATTTGGCGACAAGGATGAGGACAATTGTCCGAATAATGTAAATAGTGTACATAATACCTCATTCCAGAAATATTGACAGATATCGAGGCATTTGTTGTAAAGTTTGGAGAGAACAGGAGCCAGATCAGGAGAACATTTATTTGGGGTCTAATATAGATATGATGCCAGAAACCAGTGGCTGTGTTATGCATATGTTATTAAACAAAGTCTATTTTGTAGGGGATTTTGCAGTTGTGCTCCAGATGAGTCGACAGTGGAGTTAGAAGAAAAAAAATTCCAGTTAAAGTTATCTACAGTAGATGTCTATAATTCAAATTGACTGAAGAGGAGAGGTGATGAGGATATTGTTCAGCACACTCTTACAGAGCCGCAAGTAATCTTTAGAATTAAATTTGCGAGAGTTTATACGGTCTTTCCGCCTTTCAGCAAATAGTGAGTTTGCCGCTTCGCGAACGGGTTTGAACTCATTACGAGCATTGACAAAGATACATCTGTTACAATCAGACCTGGGACTACTGTGGGCTGAGCAGGCAGGTGGAAACCAGGCAGATGATCATGGCTATATTCAGTATTTTTGAGATGGACTGAAATCGTCGATGCTAGCTTTCACCCAGGAAGAAGCCTCCGTGTCACATTTGTGAAGAGGGTGATTAAAAATTCTCCGTGAAAAAAAGTCACAAAATCAGTCCCATTCAGCGCGCTAATAACGGAAATAATTTCTGTTAATGGAATGTTCGCTATGGGTGGGAGAGCAGAAAGAGATATGAATAGACACCATCGAATGATCAGAGTTTCCAAGCGGACAGAGGCGCAGCGCATGACATGAATCCAGTATGCAGATGAGGAAGATATGAAGTAGAAAAGCGTGTTCATCAGAATTGCTGGGCAAACGTGGTAGGGAAGTCTAGTCTCTGTGTGAGAGTTTGCGCAATAGAGAAGTACAAGGTCTGGATGTCAGGGAAGATAAGTTATATTAGAATGATTAAGTCATCTGACCATATTTGCGGACGGGTGTAGAGAGAGGAAATTATCTATTCTATCAGGAATTCTATCAATTTCACAACAGTCGCGATACGAAGGGGACAATTGAAGAAGGACAGACAGCTGACTGAGTTTAGTAGAGAAACACGAAGACACATGTAAGAACAGTCCTTGGATTCGAGAGAGAGGTCCTTTCACAGAGGGAGATGTTCACGAGAATATGCACAAATGACATGCATATGAACACAAGGGTCTTTCTGAAAGAGAGGAAAATAGTTTCGGACAGTGAATTCAGCGGAAAAGATTGAAGTGTTTTGACTAGTAGAAATAGTTAATGTAATTTATAAGCTTCAAATTAAAAGTAAATAAAAGCTTCCAGAAAGACTTTTCCTCTTAACAAAAAAAAAAAAAAAAAAAAAAAATTAAACTTTACGCATCTCGTTTATGCGGAGGCACATTTTATGTACGTAATTATAGATTTGCAAGCATGTATCTGCTTTTAGGAGATGGTGGATAGAATTTTCGCTAATAAAATCTTAAACAGACAGCAATGACTGTGTCGAAAACTGGTCACATATGTACTTGTAGATATAAATGAAAAAAAATATGATTTTGTCGATGAAACCCATTGAAATCTACAAAGCGCAAATCATGGCTTCTTGAATGATATTATTGAACTCAGAAAAACTGCTAAAGAGGTTATTTCCTTTTGTCTCTCTTACCTTGCAGATATTTTAAAAACTTTTTTTAACTTAATATCTCTCGCAGTTTCATTCGTTTCTGTGGTAGGATCTATCTATCTATCCATATAAATATGGTTGGTACCGGGAAGAGAGTAGGAGGAATCAAGAGATTCAACCAGAGACTCTGCCCGACTGCGACTCAGTCAACACATTCTCCAGAAACGGTCTTCCCAAGAATATACAAAAAACTATATGTAAATATTGTGAACACTTCCTTGTTTCAATATATTTTGTTCTAAGTACATTTTTGAGTTGCATTATTATTCCATGCATTAGTCAAGATTCAACACTATCTATCTATCTTACTAAAACGGTTGGCAAGCAAAGTATTTAATGTATTGTTTTGTTAAATATTCATTCTATGTTCATATAATATTTTATTTAGATTCCTTGAGGTTACCTCCTATGCTCACTTTAACGTGTCCGGCAACAATTTTGGCATAAAAAATGCTACTGTGATCAAAAGAGAAAACAATTCACTAAGACGAAAATGATCACAGAATACCTTGATCCCTTGGTTATACACAGTAAATTTGTGCCCTGGTTCTTTCAAAATTTCGCGATTCCTGGCAGAACTTCTGATATATCACTGTGTGGGAAATCTCACGAAAAAAATTGTGGGATGAAAAAGACAAATGAATGTCAATGAAATTGGCTAGACTTTAGAAAAATTAAATATTTCCAGCATCCCTTTTTCGTGCGCATGTGTAGTCGCACCAACATAATAAATTTAAATCAATGAACTTTTTCCACTTTGTCATACATTTCCCCAATATTATTCTTTACAAATATATATATATATATATATATATATATAGTTAAATTCCCAGATGAATTCTGTGGACAAGACAGATTGGTATCAAATGACAATTGGAAAAAAATCTAACCATTTGCCGAAAAAAAAAATGATATCGAAATGTTTTTGTTGTTTTTGAATTTTCATGTTACTATAACAACAAAAACATTTTGATTTCATCTTTGCCTTAAAAAATCGGAAGACGAAACGCGTCGGCAAAATGTAAGATTTTTTTCCAATTGTCATTTGATACCATATATATATATATATATATATATATATATATATGTGTGTGTGTGTGTGCGCGCGCACGCGTGTGTGTGTATAAACAAATTAATATCAAAGGAAAACGAACGACACAATATCAAAATAGCTTCATTCTCCTTCATATTTCATTTTCTAATGAAGCTTAAATGAAACCAAAACATGTTATATTTATAAATGTTTAATTTTTGTTTCTTATACTGTCATGTGTGTGTGTGTGTGTTTGTGCGTGTGTGTATGAAACCAAAACATGTAAAATATATATATATATATATATATATATATATATATATATATATATATATATATATATATATATATATATATATATATATATATATATATATATATATATATATATATATATATATATATATATATATATATATATATATATATATATATATTGTTAACTTATGAACACTAATGGGTATGACCTAATCGTCTTTAATACGTTGGACACTATTGTAAGTGTTTGTAGATGTTATAAAGGTTACCATCTCATTTACAACTCATTTTTCTTTATTCCTCATTCATTAACCCTTTCTAGGTTACAAAACACAAATACACACAAACACACACACTCACACGCGAACGTGCATGGTTGTATGTGTCCATGAACCTAAATGTAAATAATCTCATTTATTCATTCCTTTTTTTTAAATTTCTGGTTCAATCGAATTATGTCTCACCTTTAATCAAGATACGAATCAAATGAAACGTACGTGATTCGGATTTTAATAACAAAAATGGAATGGCCTGTGCAATATTGTCGTCTATAGACCGCTGCAAAAGAGGCGAAGATCAGGGTCATCATATCTTCTATAATATCTACTGAATATACTCTTTTCTGTTCTTAGTGTAAACGTAATTTTTCGTTTTATTGTTTTCTAAATATTTCTTCCTGTGTACAGGGGGAATACATGAAGACGATTTCACATTAAATTGCTAAAATTAGGAAAAAATAACAAAAAATAAATAAAAAAAAATCATAATCGTATCATTTTTAGGATATTTTAAACCGAAATAAATATATGCCCTGACAATGCCGGACGGATGAGAAAAAAAATACCGTTGCTCTTTATTTTTTACCTGAAATCTATGATCGGATAAATGTAATTCTTTGGGTTGTATGAAGAATTTATTTTCTGAAAACATTTTCCACTCAAGTGGTTATCTATGTTTCTTTATTCCTGAATTAAATATGTATTTAGAGCAGCGTGTATCTTTCGAATAACAAATACGAGATCATCAGGTCAATCACCTCGGATTATCTGTTCTCACAGTTGTCTCTTATTTTGGATATTAGTTATATTTTATCATTGAAATATCAATAAACATAATTTCCAATATAAACATAATATATATAAATCAATCTGTGGCAGTCTATTTATGTTTTTCTTCCTCTTTATTTCTTTCCATACAACTCCCTCCATACACACATACATTTATATATATATTGAATAAAAAACAGACCACGTTAAGATTTCATGTAATAAGCTATTTCACCATAACCCCTTTAACAGCTTGAATTTCAGCTTTTGGAAGTAAAGTCTGATGATCCAGAACCCTGTTAAAGGGGTTATGGTGAAATAGCTTATTACATGGAATCTTAACGTGGTCTGTCTTTATTCGAACATATCTGCTCTGAATTTTACATTGAGCTCTCTGGATATCATCCTCCTCAGGTCTACCCTTACGGATTACCTAAGTTTGCATAAACTATATATATATATATATATATAAATATATATATATATATATATATATATAGAGAGAGAGAGAGAGAGAGATTGTAAATAATAGTAAATTAGGACTACGCCATAATGTTGATGATAATCATTCCACCTTATAAATTGAAACTAATTTGCAAGGATATTCAAATGCATCTGGTTAACAAGAAAAATCAAAATGGAACTGGCTTAAGACTTATCCCACCTCCTCATCTCTCTTACTTTTCTTCCTCACTATTTCTTTTACACTTTCTTTCTTTCTTTTTTTCCATTTTCATTTCTTTGATTCTGCATGGCTTTTAAAATTTATCTTAAGCCAGGTTCATTTTGATTTTTCTTGTTAATCTTATGAATTTGAAAATTAGTTTCAATGTATAAGGTGGAATAATTACCTTCAATATTATGGCGTAATCCTAATTCCGGTTGTTTAGAATTAGTATTGTCTGTTGGAATAAAACATGGAGCTCTCTCTGTGAATCAGTTTTAATATTTTATTTTATATTGATTTCCTATATATATATATATATATATATATATATATATATATATTGTAATTAGGCAGCAATCCCTCTTTTATACAAGTTTGTTTAAAGACAACTGAAAAGGCACTGTGATTAAGCTTTTTTTATTTAAAGTATCTGAACTCGTAAGAGACACATACATAACACAACTCATACATTCAGTTATTAAAAGGAAAAAGAAAATCATACTTGATAGTGACTAAAAGTATTGCCGAAAGTGCTCGGACATGCAGAACATTTTACACAGATTTTACAAACATTGTGTCCATGTGTCCAGAAAAGAAAATTCTTTTACCAACACAAGAAAAATTAAATCGCAGTACCTTGTGAGTCGTCTTTAACAATATATATATATATATATATATATATATATATATATATATATATATATATATATATATATACGTTTATTTAGTAATCCGACAGATTTTATCATTTATTTTATTTGAGATGATGCTCCATTTAATTATTAAAGAGAATATTGACATATTTTTGTCAGCTCTCTTGAACATTCCAGAAATTTTATCATAGAAAAATGTCCAGTATTCACCCCCATATATGAACACTGCCATTACCCAGCAGATCTCCTCATTTGCTCGCTCTTTATCACGTAATGTTCCTTTTATGGAATTCATTGTTTAGCTGTTTAAAAGTTATCCTTCTCATCCATTGATTATTACTGTTACATCTGGTCTGGTGCTTCTGCTATGTAATTAGAGATTTTCGGTAGAATACAAAGAAGAATCTGTTATGTTATCGATCCTGACCTGGCATATCGCCTTACTTTCCTACCGCTGTACCGTAGATTAATTGCTATTTTTAACTAATATTTATATGGTGATTGTTTTGATCGCCTTTCCTCTTTGGTACATTGATTTGTTGAACATAAATGCAGTACTAGATTGGCGGCAAGGTCTCATCATTTTACAGTTACAATATCTAGATATAAGCGTAAGTTTTACACTAATAGTTTCTTCACTCACACGTCTCACTCTTCTGGCTTTCTTGCTTTTTCTAGCAACTTCTATTTTTAACAATCTAAATGCAATGTCCATCGATGTCTACTGTTTTCTTAATTCCTGTTCTTTTATTTCTCTCCCTCCTTAATGGTTTCTTTTTCATATATTTTCTCACATTAAATAACCTCTTGCGTTTTAGTGGCTTTATTGCATTGCTTGGGGTGAAATGCCTAGAAAAATACCTGCCCCCGAATCTAATCTGACGTGCATTTGGATGACTGCGTTACATTTTCCGTCGTTATTTAATTATTTCCCAGATAGTTACACACTTATGAATATAAACTATTATTTGAATCCCATATAGACAAAGTAGAATTATTATGTATTTATATAATATAGGGATAATTGAGGTCAATATCTAACGGCGACGACAGTGTGTTTCATACCTAATTGCAATCGTCATGGCCTGACAATCACGAAAGAACACAATGACTGGGTCCTCCTGCTTGTGTGGCATGGTGCAGAGTCCTGTTGGCAAATATAGGGTCTTCCAGCAGCAACCCTGTTGATCCAGAATAGGGCTACCTCCGTAAGGTACTTGATTTAGGTCTCACTGTTGAGTGTGAAGATGAATGGAAGCATAAACGTCGCCATCACGTATGATCACTCCAAACACTATGATGTTGACTGGATATATCATCTAACTCATTCTGAATCCTCTGCAGTCGTCAGTTTGAAAGCCAAACACTCTGAAATATCCGTGTTAGAGATTTTCGCGCGAATGCCAAGCAGTACAGCTTGCCATTTCCAAATTTCTGGCGGAGTGAATTGCGTCATGGAGCTATTTTCCCACAGACAGTGACCATATATATATATATATATATATATATATATATATATATATATATATATATATATGTATATATATATATATATATATATATATATATATATATATATATATATATATATATATATAACATACACGCGCGTGTGCGCATAACACACACACACATGCACACACACACACACACACACACACACACACATATATATATATATATTTGATAGTTGTATATTTAGGCAGCTATCCTTCCTTTATGCATGTTTCATTAAAAACGACAGACAAGGTACTACGGTTGAAATTTTTATTTAATTTTTCTTGTGTTCTGACAAGAGCTTTCTTTTCTGGACAAAGGGTATGTAAGAACTGTCCGAATGTTTTATATTTCCGAGCGCTTTCGGCTATAACTTTAGCCATTATCAAGGATGATTCGATTATCAGATTAGTAGAGTGTGTGCGTTCTGTGTATGTTCAGTGTGTGGTAGTGATGCCACCTTAATTTCAAAAGCGAATGTCCACTTAGGTACAAAGTAGCAGTAATAAAAAAACTTTCTAAATAGAGCCCACCAGAACTCATCCTCTCGACTACTCTTTCTCAAAGAACTTCACAACGTTAAACAAACACTAATCAACAACGGTTTCCCTAACTACCTTATAGACCAACAAATTAGACTATTCCTCCCCAAAGCAAGTAATAACGATAGCGAACAAACAGCTAAAAATCACATACGCATTTATTACAAAAACCAAATGCATATTAATTACAAACAAGACGAATCTTCTCTAAGGCATATTATAAAGAAATATACTACTCCTATTGATCCGAATAAAAAAATCCAACTTATTATCTATTATAAAAAATTTAAGACGGCCAACCTTATCCTCAAAAATAACAACACACCAACTAAGACAAAATTACAAAGAACGAACATTATCTATGAGTTCAAATGCCCTTTATGGAACTGCGTTCCTCACCAAACCGGACTCATAAATAATTCCATCGGCTACACAACCACATATTTCTCCAGACGCCTTACGTTACACCTATCTGATCACAGCTCCATCAGAACACATTTAAACACACACTCAGATTTACCCGACACTATTAGGAACATACTAGTAGAAAACAGAAATATATTAACTGCATCCACTTGTAAAAACGACTAAAAATAATGGAAGCTCTAATAATAAAAAAGAAAAAACAATACTAACTATGAACAAAGCCATAATGTGCTAACCGTATTTGGAAATTAAAAACATCACTACCACACACCTAGACATACACAGAACGCACACACTCTACTAAGCTGATAATCGAATCATCCTTGATAATGGCTAAAGGTATAGCCGAAAGCGGTCGGAAATATAGAACATTTGAAAAGTTCTTACACACCGTTTGTCCAGAAAAGAAAGCTCTTGTCAGAACACAAGAAAAATTAAATAAAAATTTCAACCGTAGTACATTGTCTGTCGTTTTTTAATGAAACATGCATATATATATATATATATATATATATATATATATGTGTGTGTGTGTGTGTGTGTGTGTGTGTGTGTGTGTGTGTGTGTGTGTGTGTGCATATATTACATATTGGCAATGTAAATTAACGTGCTATGCAAACAAAGGCCATCATTCAGCGTGTGCATGCAGCTTGGTCATTTTACCATTCGATGCTTTCTATACTTAATTCTGACAGCCATTAAATTCATCAGATTTCCAATCTTCTTATTTTAGATGCCGAGTAGCCTTCTTTGGAATCACAATGTCAAACCATTGTCTTTCTTGTTATATTTCCAAAACGTTTAGTAAGATTTACTCCAGGTGACTGACAATAATTACATAGATCTTAATCAATAATAATGTTGCTTTGGACGAGTCATTATCGATACATTGTTCCCTTATTTTTTCTGGGTACATGTTCCTTGTATACAGGATCAACATGGGATAGTGTTGTGGTAGGATCCACCTAATTTGCATAGTGGAGTACCGACCATATAAATATGGTTGGTACCGGGAAGACGGGAGAGGAATCAAGAGATTCAACCAGAGACTCTGCCCGACTGCGACTCAGTCAACACATTCTCCAGGAACGGTCTTCCCAGGAATATACAAAAGACTATATGTAAATATTGTGTACACTTTCTTGTTTCAATACATTTTGTTCTAATACATGTTGTGTTGCATTATTATTCCATGCATTAGTCAAGTTTCAACAGATAGTCATTAGTTAACTATCTTCGGCATGAAATCTGCTAATTTGCTTTCTTATAGAAGATGCTTCCCTCAAGAAACGCCAATAATAAAGCTGCCGATTACAATAAGAATCAACCGAAGAAGCCCGTATAATACAACGACCGGACCATTGCGAGAATAACCAAAAAAGTGAGCGTGATAGTTTTACTAGCCATGCATATTTTAAGGATAACTGACCGTCGTGAATATTCCGACAAAAATCGCCTCTACCATATCTCCTCCTTTTTATGAAGGGAGTTATCCGTTTAAGATTTGCTTCTGTGAAACGATTCGCTGATGCCACATTGGATGACTGACTGAGCGAAGTCTTCAAGTCGGAAGAACTATATTGAACATGCTGAAGAGATATGATATGGATGAAATCGCTTAATGTAACGCCAATAAATCTATAATATTAGAATTATGAAGTAAAGAGGATAAACTCAAATCTATTCGAACAGAAAACAGATTGTTAGAATCTTGATTTTGTCCTAAGGGCATGTGCTATGAATGTTAGCTATCTACTTACTCGGATTTTACGACTTGAATGAATCAGCATAAATGACATAAGTCAATAATGAATTATTAGATTTCGTTTCTCCACTTTAGTAAATATAAAAGCACTCGGAATATTTGTAAAATCAGCAATCCGCATGGGGTTGATTACATATTAAATATTCTGCTCAGGTTAATCTCGCAACAAGTGTAGAAACTGTAGAGATAAGATTCTGGTAAGTATATCGTTTACAGAATATATGATCAACAAGTGTTAAAGAATATACTCACTACAAGAACATTTAGTCTTGCAATCAGAAAGAGGGTTGAAATTTCTGGTCGCCATAACAAAGAAAGACAACCTGGAAAAATTAATTCACGTGTGATATAATGAGAGGAAGATAACCATGAAGAAAGAAAGAATGACTTTCTTAGGGTTCTAGGAAAATTGCGTACTGGACATTAGCACCCTGGAAAATTACGTACCAGATAATTACGTCCCCAGATATTTGCGTCCCTAAACAAATGCGTCCCTGGATAATTGCGTACCTCTGATAATTTTTTGAAGCTTTTAAAGGCAATTACCATAAATTTTGGAAAAAAAAAAACATAGGTAATAATCATAAATTTTAAAAAATTAGAAGGAATAAAAAATATTTTTGTATAAGATGCAATGACAGATTGACAGTGTTGTAAAATCGCTCTACACATCGCCAGTATGTTTTTTTTTTTGTTTCGTCGGCGTTTTTCTTATAATGGAGGTATCTGTAATTTTTTTTCGTTCACAAATATTTTCCACGAGTATTTGTTTTTTGGAACTTAGCCATGGGTTCCAAATAAAAATGAAAACTATAAAATCCAGAATCTATTAGATGTTTGAGGTACGCACTGTTGGAGTGAACCGAAACTGCTAGCTTAAATTTCTCTTGCTATGAAAAAGAAAAGTTTCTTTTTCTAATTATGCTTGTTTGGAGTAATTAAAGGTATTGGTGTGAAAATTTCTATGCTAAACAACTCTTAAAAAATATCTAACCTAAAAAAATAATCTGTCCATTCACCCCTTCTTAGAACAGTTAGAATGAATAGAGGAATGAACAAGAAGCAAAAAACGAGGGTGAATGGGTAATAGATCCTTATAATAACGAAAGCTCAGATGGACTGCATTCCTTAGCTCGACGTTCTAACCTCCACGGCTAAACCCCGCCATGCTGCGCATATTATAGCGAACTACCCTCATTCCCTTCGTATTGCATTGGTGAGATATAAGTTCCACTTGAGCACTTTCTTCCCATGATGCACCCTGGAAACGTCTACCAAGAGGATATTTTCCCAATCACTACAATCTTAACCTGTTCAAGTCTTAACCGTTAACTTCCCCACATATTTACATAAATTCTGTAAATCTCTACCTCGAGTGGCTCTCGTATCTTGTACAGGTGAACATCACTGTAAAAAAACACACATTAAAAGACAGAATTGTTTTAATTTATCCTTTTGTTTTTGTAATACTGACAGTAGAATATGACAGAATCTCAGTTTAATATGGAGTACCTTACATACAGGTCACGTAAAAAAATAAACTATCCACTCCCCTACAACAGCTGTCAACAACCTTCTTTGTTGAGTATATTGAGGAAGGATATTTCGCCGAGTCAGAATCCCCGGTATTCAACGAGGAAAGATGCTAATACTTAAATCCCAGGCCGAAAACTGGATTAAAAAAAGTCTTATACAGAGCCGAGGCATTTGTAATAATTCTTGCAACGTACCGTTTCTTTGTAATTATCCATCTCCCCACAGTACTGTTTAGATACACCGGGTTGGTTTAATGTGTAGTATCCATACGCATACATAGGAACCAAGGACAAGAACTGCATAACCCCTGTCGTCACTGTCACACAGGAGTCAGAACCTTTCCTCTTTCGTACAATTAATGACTTGCTGGTACACAGTTGGGATGCCCAGGGCTAAATATTTTTCATAATTTGAAGGGAGAATGGGTTCAATACTTTGATACCCGCCCGAATGATGGGTAAAATGTCTTATGCTACTTAGTCGGGTATGTGATGCAAGATCGTTTATAATTTGGCGGCTCTAATATGTACACGTTAGGGAAGGAAAAAATAGCTGTGCAGAGCCGTAACCAATACCATGCACCAACTCTCCCTTGTTTATTGCAATGGGAAATTTGGTGACGTGGGGTTGGAATCGCTGGAACAGGCAATTTTAAATATTTTTCTGTAAACTATTCGAAGACAGATACTCCATACTGATCCCAGATCGAAGGCTGGGTTATTTAGCCGCTTCCTCGTGGTGACAAGATGTCACATAATATCTTTTATCCGTGGGCTTGCCATCGGTCAATCCGAAAACTTTGCAGGTCCAATCGAACGCTAGCTTCGATATTCATCAACCCTTTATATTTTACTCCAGTGTCGTAGGGGCTGCCGTAGGTTTGGTATCCCCAGAAATGCGGAGACACCCAAGCTCTTTCACGGAAGTGTTCTATGACAGAAACTCTACAGAAAAAAGTGAAGTGCAGTTTATTCGCTTATATCTCAGCCCAAAGACTGAGTAAAAAAGGCTTGATTGTAGTCGAAGCTGCTATTGTTAGAACATTATATTGATCGCATTAGATCCTTAATGCAAATAGATAAATGTAACTGGATTGTTTTATTTTGGCTTTCTTTGTACAGAGGGGATGTGCATTTAATGAAATGGGTAGCGACTCGGAATGCGAAATCGGAGAGGCAAGTTCGAATTCCAGTCAGATTTGTTACGTTAAATTACGCGTAAATATCGAGAAAGGTATGAATCCAAATATTATCCATACTGCTATGGTTTGAATTGTATGAAGTGTATCAAATTGTTTGTTATTCGCAAAGAACATTGCTCATGCAATATTTACTCGTCAAAAAGAACGATTCTCACAATCGGAAATAAATTTGCTCTTTAAATGTCCCGTGACATTTTTATTAGTACTACAAAACAAATCACTCACTAGAAGGTCTCGTTTTAATAAATATGCTTATATATAAGCTGGCGTTTAAAATATTTGTGCTAATAATACATCATTTTTATGATTGTTTATTTGCATGTACATACAGTTCAAATATTTGAAGACATCCACAGAATTGGCATGGGATGAATTTGAAAAAAAAAAAAAAAAAAAAAAAAAAAAACTCTTCGAGTTATTGAAAAAAAAAGAATGGAATCAAACTTATACTTTGAGAAACTTTTGAAATGTATGACAAAAAAATTTGCTGCAGTAATCAACACTAAAGGAGGATATTTTGACGGGAGTAAAATTTAATCATCAAACGCTTTTTTTCGATTTGTCATAATAAAATTTCTTATAAAAATAATATCTCACTTTTTTAACCTTTTATTATACGTTTGTCGCGTTTAAAGTACAAGACAACTATACTGGGGCCAATTTTAAAAGAAGTACGAAAAGCTGCTTCAATCTTTTGAGCTGCAGTATATGTGTGGATATATTGATATATGTGTATAGACATATACGGAAATGAATATGAGTGCATCTTTAATTCTACGTATACATTTATATGCCAGTAGATTTTTTTGTGTGTGTTTTTATTCTTTGACATACATGTGCATACTAGATTATATGAACGGATACGTATGTTACGGTTGGTAGAGATATATTACATATATATCTTGTGTATTCTTGTCCAATGGGACAGGACCCTACTGGATTAGTCCACTGACACGTGAATTTGGTGGAACAGCAATTGTGAATTCAATTCCTGGGACGGGTATTAAAGTGTGTGGGAAATAATCGAAGACTATAGAAAATAAACAAAGACAAGATATTCCTGGAAATGGACATAGAAATGAGAACAATACCCGTAGATTAAAAAAAAAGTGTTCATTTATAAAATAAAAAAAAAACGTAGATTTAAATTAAAATGTGTTCAGTTCGAAATTCCGTAACGTTATTTTTTTTTTTTAATTACTTTGCGACAAAAAAGACAGTAATGCCAGTAGTACACAGAGAGTTACTGGGAGTGAAAGTGAAAGAGAAGACTGAGAACAGGGAGAATTGAGGAAAGGACAAAAGATGAACGGGTTTAAAGAAGACATAAAATAGCGATTGACGTTGCATTTAAAGATTTTAGTTATCAGAGAAGTAATCGAAAGAGATTTCCACAGTTGAGAGGTCCGAGAAAAGAAACGGTTGGAGTAGAAGTGGTGTTTGCGTTTAGTTATTTAAACGGTAAAAAGAGGAGCCTAGATGATAATCAAGTAGTACGCTTAAATTCATGCAGTCAGGGCACCAGCGAAAAAGAGCAGTTGCTATGAAAATATTTGTAGAAAAGACAGAGGGAAACTATCTCACGTCGGTGAGAAAGTGTCTGAAGTCGAGATGACTGATCAAGATCTATTATATTGCAGATTCTTCTTTGTATTTTTGCGAGAATCTCTAGAGATACAGTAGGAGTGATAAGAGCAGATGTGGCAACAGTATTCAATGCACGGACGAATGGTATATTCGTAAATGTGCAGCCTTTTCAGAGACGCAGGAAGAAGGCCAGAAGGCAAAACGGTTGAAACATTGTGATAAATACAACAAAGATAAGGTTTAATCTAATATGCATTTTGCCATTGTAAAAAATCTATTTTGTTATCTTGATATTAAATAGATATTGTTACGAAAAACAAATATATAATATATATATATATATATATATATATATATATATATATATATATATATCAACATTTCTACCCAAATGAAAAAAAAATCTTATCTGTCTATATTTCTGAGACGAGGTGATGTAATTATTTACATTATTTACATTGGTCAGACTGTGGTGCTAATTTTTATTGACATATTAACCCTACACCATCATGCTACCAGCTGAGAAAGGCAATGTGACTGCAGTGACAGACAAATCGGAATATCTACAAGATAACTGGATGACCTCATGGTAGCTACAGTAAAGAAAGATCCAACAATGAAAACAGAACGAAAACTCTCGCAGATCCTAATGAAAAACAAGGACCACTTCCCGTCTAAGACATACAGGCAGTTGTCACAGCTTTACGTCAAGCTACCCCACATATACGGTCTTCCCAAAATTCACAAAGGCAGTATTCCGCTCAGGCCGATTGTTACCTGCTAAATATCTGTGTTCCACACTCTGAGTCGCTTCCTTGTAGATATCATTGACCCATTAAAATGAAAGTCACCTTCGTATATCCGAAACTCCTTCCACTTCGTGCAAATAATAAAACATGATCACCATGTGATGGAGATGATGATTTTCTGTACACAAGGAACACAGTTCGGAATGGAACAAGACATATATGAATAGGATGAAGGTTTAGCAATGGGCTCGCCATTATCCCCAGCAATGACAAACTTATACATGGAATACTTCTAAGAAAATAGCGTTAAAATCCACATCACTAACGCCACCTCTGTGGGTGAGATACGTAGATCACACCTTCATACTCTGGCCATACCAGGAAGAGGCCCAGCTACTAATGAACCATGTGAACTCAATAATATCATCGATAGCGTTCGCAATGGAAAGAGGAAACCAACAAACTCGCATTCCTGTATGTACTAATATCTCTACTATATATCAACTAATGCTGGCTTGCGGTATATGGACGACTTAAACATATGTTTAAGTCATCCATATGCCACAAGCCAACATTCACTGGAAATACCTCACTTTCAACTCCTACCACCAATACAGTGCAACGAAAGGGATCGTCTGCTGCTTAAAACATCGAGCAAATGTTATGAGTGGCGACCCAGAGACATAAGAACAAGAAATGTTCAGTATAAGCAGTACACTACAACGTAACGACTAGCCTACAACGTAACGACTAACCTGGTTACATGGCAACAGCTCCGACAAACTGGGCTAGAAGAGTACATGAGGATATCATCATTCAAAAAGAGGCTTCACTTTGCCTACTCTATGGGTTTATCGGAGAAAATACAATGTGTGGTCCATATGACATATGGCAATAAAAATGAAGGCAGCAATACGAACAATGGAAATAATGTAAAAAAAAAATATTAAAAACAAATTAGCATATCAATGTTTATAATTTTATCTTTTTCTTGGTTAACGTCAAATGAAATTTTAATTTCAGGAGTTAACAAATAATTTATTACTCGATATCCAATTTATTGATCATTATTGTTTGTCCTTTTTTAGGCAATTGCATCGATCTCCTGTCGTCGAATATTAATAACGATTTCACTATAAAAAATAAAGGAACAAAATGAGTTGATTTTCGATTTTATTGTATAATAATAATATTAATATATATATATATATATATATATATATATATATATGTGTGTGTGTGTATGTATATATATATATATATATGTGTGTGTGTGCGTAAGTATGTATATATATATGTGTGTGTGTGTGTGTAAGTATATATATATATATATATATATATATATATTATGAAATGGACAAAGTCCGACAATTATTTTAATGTCTTACAATAAATGTCGGACTTTGTCCATTT
The DNA here is from genome assembly GCA_903632075.3 of Acanthosepion pharaonis. Classification (NCBI taxonomy): domain Eukaryota; kingdom Metazoa; phylum Mollusca; class Cephalopoda; order Sepiida; family Sepiidae; genus Acanthosepion; species Acanthosepion pharaonis. Next base: position 4,149,521 of record CAHIKZ030001324.1, read on the forward strand.
CATAATGTATGACGTCATTTGTTTACATTTGGAGTTTACATTTGGATACGCATTGTGTAGATATGAATGTACGGGAGAGATTCATGGAAGATTGAAGTTTAAAAACAGTAAAATCAACCTTGCTAACCGAAACGCTCCTCTGTGGCTTAATCGGTAAAGCACGCCAGGCTATATGACGGTTCCGTATAGGATACAGTTTCGATTCTTGTCGGAGGACGAATATTTTCTATGAAAATTTCTCGGACATTCAGGCCGGTAAATGTTATAAATACTGTTTATTATAAAATAGAACATTTACTTAAATATTTGTATCTAAAAAAAGAATACCCGCTCGGCCCGGTGGCTAGGATCAAAGTGTAGTATCTGCGCTTTGTGAGCTGCCGAGCCGGGTGTTCGAACTCTCTGCTTGGGGTTTGTTGGGAGAGAGGAACCCTTGGACGGGTTTAGATGGGTTTTAGCCCGGGCCGAACATTAAAGGGCCTTGTGTTGGGGGTGGGGAAATTGATAAATACCATCTAAAAAAGACCCGCCTCGGCCCGGGGTAGGGATCAAAGTGTAGTATCTGTTTTTGAGCTTTTGAGCTGGTGTGTCTGTCGGGCTCTGGGACAGGAACCCGGACATCTGCCGAAAAAAGGGTTTCGTTCAGGGGAGGTTGATGGAACCATTTGGTCGGGTTTAGATGGGTTTTTATTTTGGGGGACGGACATACCCACATTAAAGGCCTTGTGCCACATTCAATTCCTGTGGGTGAATTGATAAATACATCTAAAAAAATACCCGCTCGGCCCGGTGGCTAGGATCAAAGTGTAGTATCTGCGCTTTGTGAGCTGCCGAGCCGGGTGTCTGTCGAACTCTGCTTGCAGAGAGGAACGAAGCTCCGCCGAAGGGTGGGTTTCGTTGGGGAGTTGACGGACCCTGCTTGGACGGGTTTAGATGGGTTTTATTTTGGCTGGGCCTACGGCTCGGACATACCCACATTAAAAAGGCTTTGTGCCACATTCAATTCCTGTGGGTGAATTGATAAATACCATCTAAAAAGAATACCCGCTCGGCCCAGTGGCTAGGATCAAAGTGTAGTATCTGCGCTTTGTGAGCTGCCGGGTCGGGTGTCTGTCGAACTCTTTGCTTGCAGAGAGGAACCCGGACGAAGCTCCGCCGAAGGGTGGGGTTTCGTTCGGGGAGGTTCGAACTAGCCCGCTTGACGGGTTTAGATGGGTTTTATTTTTGGCCTACGGGCTCAGACATACCCACATTAAAAAGGCCTTGTGCCACATTCAATTCCTGTGGGTGAATTGATAAATACCATCAATAAAAAGAATGTATGAACATAAAAATATCTTAATATATATTGCGTATATTTTAATGAGAAATGTTTTACATACATATATATATATATATATATATATATATATATATATATATATATAGACAGTTGGGCTTGTCCTGTTACAAGAACGTGGATAAAGGAGCGCTGGACGGCTGTAGCTCGGGTACAACTGCAAGCTGGAGAATAACCTTTCAGCTGTCAATGTACCTCAGATATTTATGCACTGGAGATATTTGTGCCAGAGGGGAATCCTAAATTCCGGATTCTGTCATATTAACTGGAAGACATAAGAGAAAACAGTGAAAAGCGTCAGCAAATATTCCTCTTGAAATTCCCGAGATCCTTGCATGCAGGTCACTAGCGGGACTGACATCTCATACGACACAAACATAAAACTGAATATTACTGCCAGATCATTGTACATGTATTTCGGTGTGTTCAACTTATATATATATATTAAGATATTTTTTTATGTTTATACATTCTTTTTATAGATACAAATATTTAAGTAAATGTTCTATTTTATAATAAGCAGCATTAATATCATTTACCCGCCTGAATGTCAGAGAAATTTTCCTAGAAAACTTTCGTCCTCCGACAGGAATCAAACATGTATCCTAAACGGAACCATCATTTAGCCTGACGTGCTGTTAACCGATTTAGCCGCAGTGGAGCATTTCGCTTAGCAAGGTTGATTTTACTGTTTTTAAACTTCAATCTTCCATGAATCTCTCACGTACATTCATATCTACTCAATGCGTATCCAAATGTAAACAAATGACGTCACACATATTTAAGTAAATATATATATACAGATAAAGAAAAAGAACAGACAGATTAAGAATCCACAGTCCTTAACATTTACCTTTTTTTTTAAAAAAAAAGTGGCTAATACAACGTAGACAAATATATTATAATATGTTTATTATTATATGTTACGTCGCTACACATGTTGCATGTTCCGAAACATGGAATTTTTGTTTAGCGATGCAAAATATTATAAAATGTTATAATATATATATATATATATATATATATATATATATATATATATATATATATTTCCTCTTAACCTGGGTGAAACGTCAATAAGCATTAAGATACGAGGGACTACTATGAGTGAAATTGAATCAGAAGATATTAGTGGGGACAAAAGACAATAAAAGAGTGGGTTCAGTACGACAGAATATGGTGATTGATGCTCGGTTTAAATGTTTGAAAATTATAGTTGTCAGAGGAACAAAAAACCGTAATAGAATTCCACAGGCGAGTAGTGCGAGAGATAAATCAAATATGCAAGAATTCATGGTTATATCTATTTCAACAGTAAATCGATGAAACTTAGTTATAAGTCCAGTAGTACTACTCCATACATAAGGTTCCTGAGTGAAAATTTACCAATATAGCGAGCAGACTTTTTTTTCAGTAATTTCAGACGCTGTCACCAATATATCTATTTGAATACAGTACTTGTTCGGATCTTTAAATTCTCTTAAAACATGTTGCTGCAGAAGGCTACATTCTCCTGCAAGTCATAGACTTTTCCATACCATAGAATAGAAGGAACAAGAGCCACTCAAACTAGACGTGTACTGAATATATGTGGTGATAATTGGAGGCAGAAGGGTGTGCAGATTACACGGACACGGATAGCAACTGGCTCATGATTTGAAGTTATATTTGTCGCCTTCACATGGGAATTTCCGTGCACAGAGTAGCAGTTCGCTGTGTCTAAGATGTCAGACCGTGGAAATAGGCAGGTTTAGACTCTGTGGGCGTAGAATGTCGTCCTAGCTCGAAAGGTCTGAACTAGTAGAAATAAATGGTGGATTTCATCTGAACATTTGGTATGAGAGTTTTGGTACGATTATTTTTTGTTCATTTTGATTGCGGTCAAACGCATTGGTATTATCGATTTAACTGAAAGTCAAGTAATATTAATAAATATTGTAGTGTTCATTCAACAGAAGGAACAACGTAGAGGCTTCCTGAACGGGAATGTTTTATAGACTTAAGAATTTGAGATTATAGGGATATATAGGATGGATAACAGTAGATCCGAGACTTGAAGTGGTTATTATTGAAGTGATCACTGAAACCCCCTTTTGGAAATCTGCGCCACAAAGAAGCGACACTTTGAAAGAATCTCATCGAAATGAACGTCCTTCTAACTAATGTCATAAGAATAAAATGCTGATGGTATTCTCCTGTGTAGAGGGCATATCGGTTTTTAGCCGTTACTGTCTAAGCAGGTAAACGAAGGAAGGAATCGAGAGCATCAGAACATTTTCCTGAAAAATAAAACGCTAAAGTATTAAGAAACTTGCTACGTTGTGTCTGTTGTGACGAGGCTGTAGGTTGGAAAATAATAACCTACTAGGCCATGTAAAAGATTTTGAACTCTGTTAAAGAGAGAGAGAGAGAGAGAGGCAGAGACATGGACAGACAGAGAGAGAAACAGAGAGAGAGAGAGAGAGGGACTGTGTGTGTGCGTGTGTGTGTGTGATGGACAACTCCAGATCAGATATGGCAGTATCCTCGGTCTATTATGACAACTAAGGCTATGCAAATGATGTTTCAGACTTCATTTGAATATTTTCCGTATAAATTAATTATTCGCAAAGTATGTTTCGATTTCATCGTTCCCATTCTAAACTGATGTATCCGAATATGGGACATCATTAAGATACACACATACACACACACACACACACACATATATATATATATATATATATACACACACAAACACACACACACACACATATATATATATATATATATATATCTTCATCATTAATGTCTAGAGACATTCAACTACTTAAAATTGCTCTGCCATAAACTAGACAAATCTTATTTTTTATATTTTCAGTTGCATTTTTAGAGTGCTTAATTATTTAAATTACAATTTGCCTCAGACTTTGTTTATTATCTTCCATCTTGAATATTAAAGCTAGTAAATAAAAACTACTAATTTTGACAATTTTTAAATTATTAAACACTGATATGGCAGCTGTCAAAATAAATGCGGTATATTTAAACGAATGTCCTCACAGACACTCCAAATATGAAGTAAGGACAAAAATTTAAAAGAAACACACAAGAAAACGAAGAAATATTTTGGTAAAGTTAATATTACATTGACACAAATGTATGTTGTAGGGTATATTTTCACAACATTAGAGAAATCCTAGCAGTGTTGTTGAAGTTTATCGTATCTTGCTTTTTTCTTGCTTCCTTCTGCATTATTTGAGAAGTGTTTGCAGAAAAATTATTACTTTACTTTATTCTGTTGGAAATATTAGAGTTTTAGAGCTGTTTTATGAACCACGAAAAGAAAACGTAATTAAGATGGAAAGGTTGGAAACTGCGTGTAGAGATAGTTTAGAATCTTTTCAACAGATTGGTGCGTTCGAACACTAAAGACAGGTTTCACTGATCGATGGCAACCAACCAGGACAGGATCAAAATTGTGTGGCTGGAAACTACACGTAAAAATTAGTTTCTCATCACTAAAATATTGGGCTGTCCGGATAATGTCGACGTATTTCATCCCTGTTAATTATGATTCAATCAAACAAAGAAGAATCGGGGTGAAATTATAGAAGACATGTTCATCATGTCTGCTACCCGACAATGTAACGTTGCTCGTGTATTTAAGAGTTCAAGTGCCGAAACTCGATAAACTCCATCTTGAATTAGTTTATCATGTCTTCTATCCGAAATTGTATGGTTGTGAGTTAATTTCAGAGTTGTATTGCCAAAACCTGATAAAATGAGATTTAGTTTCCTCATGAGACTTGGTTTGAGAACAGAACACAAAGCTGCACCATATGCAGCATTTTAGCCAGGAACGCCAAACATTCATATTAGCATTTTACAGGCGATGAAAAATGCATTTGCTATATTAATAGAAATGAAAGAGACAGAACTCATCATAATGTGGCACCTTGCATTATTAGAAATATTCCTAGAAATATGATTTAATTTTTTTCTTACTCAGTTTATTAAACAGGTTGTTAATTTTTTTTAAAAACGGAAAATAATTTGAGTTGGAAAATAATTCACTAAGATTTACTAGACGATTAACGTCTTGGCTGATTTTATCATTTTGATAAGGATATTCAAAGCACCTAGCCCTTTGAATGGAAAGACACCTATATCAATTTGGATAAAGAGAAATTTTGGGAACAATGAAACAATCTTAATCAGAGAAAAGTGTCCTGAGGGGGGACAGAACGATATACAGATCTTGACCTGTTAAGAATTGGTATCCGTTAATAAAGTAGAGACCAATGTAGATTTAGATTTTCGACTATCAGGAAAAACAAAGAGGTAAAAAAGAGGGACAATTGCTTTTGGCTCACAGAGGGCGCCAAGAAGGCGGAAAAGATCCTTTCTAAAGTCAAGACTAATTAGCAGCGGGCTGTTTGACAAAGTCCAGGTGAGAAAGCTAAAGATTGTCATTTTGCGTACGTGCAAAAAGGGAAAAAATTGATTTTGTTTTTTTTTTTTACAAGAACGATGTAACCACGCCCGCAAACAGAGGGGAGAGGATGTTCGATCAATAACAATTGGTCGAATACGATCACGTGACGGAAGAAAAGGGAAAGAAATGTTCGATTTAAACAATTGGTCGAATACGATCACTGACCTGCGGAAGAAAAGGAAAAGAAATGCCTGATCAGGAACGATTGGTTGAAAAGCGGTCACCTGACATACGAGAGACTAAGAGAGATGGATGTGCGCCGCCCCACCAAAGGTACTGCGAGGAAGTAGGGGCGAAAACAATAGCGATAATACGCAGTTTTTGAATTATCGAGAAAACCCTGACGCCGACAGACCCACCCCAGTTTGTTGCGGCGTCAATAAACAGGAAGTCGACAGAAATCAGTTGAGTTGAGTTGAGTTGCAGTTGGAGTTGAGAGTTGGACCGCGGGCAGGGATAGATGAACGCGGCCATCAGGCCCGATTCACTCGCCCTTTGCGGGCAGAAGAATCCTCAGACAAGAAATCCTTCCAGCCCAAGTCGAAGACAGGAGAACTTCCAGCCCAAGTAGACGAAGAAGAAGATTGCCTGAAAGCCTGAGAAGAATTGAGATGCAGACAAGCCGAAAGTCGATGAGAAGTTTCAGAAAAAAAGTTGAAACAAGAAATCTTCCACCAAGTTGAAACAGGAAAACTACCAGCCCAAGCAGACGAAGAAGAAGAAATACAACTCAAGTCGGAGAGAGAAGAATTGCGAATGATCGATAGAAATTAGCCCCAGTGTCGAACTGAACCACACCCGACATACATACATGATTCTAGAAAGTAGGTAATCTGACATTTTCTATTGTGTGATAGAATTTTTTTGCCATAACAGAGCGGGTCGGGAAATGAGAACAATTTTTTTTTATGTAACGGACTTTTAAGATAAAATACCCTTTTTATCAGCAATTTTGTTTGCGTTGAGTTTTAATTTGTTTTACCCCCGTCGGATGAATATCGGCCCTGATCTGGTTCAAGATCTAAACACAGCGTGGGTAGACAGACCGGAGATATATGACCAGGTATTGAAGCGAGTCGGGAAAGGCGAGGCTGGTGATCATCTGACCAAAGGGTTGGAGCGGCATTGGACCCAGGAGGAGCGACCAGGAGGAGCGACGTCAATAACCAAAGGATCCGACATGGGCCAGGTGTGTAACCGTCACAAGTGGTGCCGTGACCAGGATCAACCCTGAGACAACCGTCACACGTGGTGCAGTGACTGAGGGATTTCAACCTGAGAAGACCACGATCGACCGCCGTTGCTGAAAATTCAGACAGAAGTCAGAACGACCGGGGACCAAAGGAAAAGAAGGAACAGAATCGTCTGTAAGGTAGGACACCTTATTTTGTTTCCCCAACCTCGATTGTTGCTGTATAGACTGTCTTCTCTGTAGACATGTCAGATTATGATCTGGATAGAGCAGTGGGGGGGTGAAGAGGAAGTAAAGTGGAATTAAGGAATGGACCGAGGGTCCCAGCATTTGATGGCAGCGGAAGGAGTTTAGGAACTGGCTGGCAATCGAGAAGAGCCGAACCATCTACGAGCTCTCGGACCAAGAAACCCCTGTATTTGGCATACGATGCCACAAAGGGAAAAAGGTCTGAGTTCGTGGAGGGGTTTTTGGAGAACCAACCCCGCTTGGCTTGGGAAGAAATAAAAAAAACTGCTGACCAAAGAAATTGCCGACGAAGGAACAAAAAAACTGACAGCTACGGGATGAAACCCCGGGAGAATTAGGGCCCGAGCGGGGAAATCGTCATTGGCATTGAAGTTGTCAGGGGATAATGCGGTTATGCAGGCCCAACTGGCGGACCATGTAGAGGCGCTGAGCGACGACGTCACGACGTATTGAAAGAAGGACCGCAAGACTGTCGGCAGCGATAGAGCTGGCCAGGGGAGAGCCATTTAAAGTGAAGAGGTGTGGGAAGAAGCAGATACCAAGTCAGGAGGCTGGAAGAAGGGGGGGTAGGCGGAAGAATGTGGAATCAGAGGGTTAAGGAAGAGGTGGATCGGGCAGAATTATGGGGAGGAGGTTAGAAGGGCATGGTCGACCAGGCATGGCTTTATAAGCCCACGCCGGGTCGAAGTTCTGACCTGTGGGTACGAGGACCACAGGGCGGCGGAATGTCCGACGAATGGCCCCAGGTTGATCGTGACAGGTGCACCAGGTGTGGTAAGAAAGGACACTGTGGCTAAGTGGTGGGCTGGAGGAAGGTATATTAACAAGGAAGGCTGAGCCCAAGAAAAGCCAGCGGGCCACCCCAGAATTAAGAGGAGGGCCCAGTTAAAGAGAAGAGAAGTAAAAGCTTCAGTGGGTGGGGCGAACTGCTTGAATAGGAGGACGGGTTCCTGAGGATAGACACAAGGCCAACCCAGTTAAAAAGGGAAAGAGCAAAATGTTGGACATGTGGTCGGGCGGATTACTTTGCGGCAAGCTGTCCAGCAAGAAGGTGCTGGTTTTGCAGGAGGCCAGGACACCTGAAAAGAAACTGTATTCTTAAACATGTTCGCCCAGGTGCAGAACTCCACCTCATGAGAAAAATGAAGGTGATATATTAAATATGGCTGTTAACCCAAGGGTGGGGACCCAGGAAGAGAAAGCTCAGGTTTTCAACGCAAGAGAAAGAACTATCCTGTAGAGCAGAGATAGGTGGTAGAGAGATGAGGGTGGTGGAAGGAGAATTGATCGGGTGAAATCTAGAGATCACGTAAGCAGATGGGGTCCCTGGAGATAAAAAGTGATGCAGGAGGTCCTGGTGAGGATTGGAAGGGTGAAAAGCACCCAAAATTTTTACGTAATGACCTGTTACGGAGGCAATCTTGGGAGAAGATTGGCCCTGGAGCCAGAAGGCCCAGACGAGTTTAATCCTACTGTGTTGGTGGTGAACGGCGAGAGAACGCCATTGGGATGCCCACCAGAGGAAGAGATAACCATTGGTGGAGGAAGATGTAAAGTTACCTTAGGGACCGCAGTGTTAGGGCTAATTTTGCAGTTGGTCCCTGTAGAAGAAAAGGGGCCTAGAAGATAACGAGGTATCCTGTGCGAAACGGTAGTGGAGGCAGCTGAGTTGGTGCCCATAATGATGTGAACCAGGCCCAAAAGACTATAAAGGTTAGGGAGAGAGGAGAAGATAGGGGAGAGCACTTCCCTACGAACTCTGAATCGGGTGAGATTCGAGGAGGAACGAAGGAAGCTAGTAGAGCAAACAAAAGGAATCTTAGATGAGGATTTCGGATCAATTTAGAACCAGAGTGGGGGTTATGAACAATCGAGATGTGGTAGCCCAGTCAGATAAGGAACTAGGTCAGACCCACACAGTCGAAATGAAAATCGACACCGAGACCACCCCCTGTGAAATTAAAACCCTACTGAACACCTATACATAAAAGACCCCTTGTAGAAGAGGGTAGAGGAAATGTTGAAGCTGGGATGATTCGATCTCTCCTTGAGCTTCCTAACAGTAATAGTAGGTAAGAAAGATGGCGCCACCGTTTCTGTGTAGATTTTAGAAAAGCTGAATTTATATCGAATGGTGCCATTGCCATTGATAGACGACATTTTGGCATTATTAGGGAAGGCAAAGTACTTCTCACGTTGGACTTGAGGTCCGGGTATTCAAGATGGATTATTTGGGACTGTTTCAGTTCAGAGTGATCGGTTTAGCTAATGCCCCGGAGTTTTCCAACAGCTAATGTCAATTGTTAGGAGGATTTGCCATGGCGTATTTGGACGATTCCTGATATTTTCGGAGAAGGAACAAACTTTTTCATTTAAGACAGGTGTAAAAGGTTGAGGAAACACGGATTAAAATTGAATTGTCGAGTTTCTGAGGGAAGAATCAGGTATTTAGGCTTTTAAACGGAGACGGTATTAAACCCGACATGGATAAGGTAAATCATTGCCAGATAAGTGAGGCAGGTAAGAGGTTTTATAGGGTATTCTTCTATCGGCGCTTCGTCCCGGCATTTTCAAGAATTGCCATACCGCTAGTGGCCCTGACGAAGAAAAACGCTAGGTTCAAGTGGACAGAGGACTGTCAACGAGCATTTGATTTAAAGGAACAGTTGACGACTGTTCCACTGCTGACGTATCCAGACCTCAGCAAGCCCATGATTTACACACGGATGCCAGTGAGCGGTGTGTAGGGGCAGTACTTACCCAGCCGTGTCCTGATAAGGAAGGACCAGTAAAGGCATACCAGAGGAAGTACTGATATACTTCCTCTCCCATAAGCTCTCAGAGACAAATAGAGGTGGCCAGTTAGAGAGGAAGATATGCTATCATGTATGCTCTCCAAAAAACTGGACTACTATTTAAATGGTGCGGTCTTCACTATAAAGACAGACCACAAGCCTCTGCAGTACCTATTGCAGGCAGAGGACAAATAATAAGAATTCAACAGTGGGCACTTTGTTAAGTGGCTACCATGTAAGATAGAGTACTTGGCAGGAAAAGAAAACACGTGCAGATTTACTCTCAAGGAAACAACTGGAAGAAAGATCTGTAAGGGTAGAACAGGGAGAGATGATAAAGCCTATAGAATAGGGTAATTAACCTAATAAGCTAAAAGATCGCCCTATATTAGAATCGGAGGGGGAACAGATAATAACCGATCCCTACTGGACAGAAGGAATTGAAAAGGAGCAAGCAGACAGTGAAATAGCTGCTCTGAGAGAGAAGGTGAAGGCAGGAGAACCAAGTATGCCATAATAGAGGAAAGGCTGTATTATCTCTCAGGAAGGGATGAAGAAGTCAAATATGTGCCCAAAAGTTTAAGACCAGAGATATTGGAACAGTGCTAATGAAAGGTTGGGTCACATGGGAATTGATCTGTGATCTCATAGGAAGAAAGTACTATTGGCCTAAACTGTATGGGAGAAGCACTAACTATGTTCGAAGTTGTGTAGTGTGCCAGTCGCAGAGCAGAAGGCAGGAAATGGCACCCCTTGGAGGAAACAGACGTACCAAATCCCTTCGAGAAAGTGAGTATGGATTATCAGGACCATATGGGGAAATGCACAAGGAAACAAATATAGTGAGTTTTGTCGATTTAACAAATTGGCCTGAGGCATTTGCAGTATTTTGTCGGGTTGATAATAAGCGAAATCTTCCCTAGGTATGGTGCCCTGTGCAGTTGGTAACAGATAATGGCACGGAGAATGTGAAACAGCATCATGAGAGAGGTTTTGACAGGTTTGAATGTAGAGCACATAAAAACATCCCCATATCACCCCCAGGGAAATGCTAAAGTGGAAAGGTTTCATAGAACCTTGGGAGATGTATTGGCCAAGTTGGTCAGAGAAAACACTGGAAATTGGGACTTGTATTTGACGCAGGCTCTGGCGGCCGTGAGGTTTACGGATAAACGAAACCTCCAGATTTTCTCCTTATTTTTTGTTGTTTGGCAGAGACGTGGTCCTGCTTCTGTAGATAACCTACTGAAGCCCTGAAGAAGGTATATGAGAGAAGATATCATCAACTATTGCTGGAACAGCAACATAAGATATTCGTACAGGCCAGAAGAAGAATAAAGAGGGCCCAGAAGAAAAGAAATGAGAGGGTGAATGCTGAAAGAAAGGTGGTAGAATTGAAGGTTGAGACCCTGTCTACTATAAAATCCACCAGAGAGAAGGAAAACTAGACAGAGATGGAACCATACCGGATTGGAGCAGACGGGCCCAGTATCATATGTAATATGGGATTGGCAGGACGAGCGAGGAGGGTTCATGCCAATGATCTGAAGAATGAAATATAACCTGGAAATGAGCGAGCTGGAGGCCAAGAAGACAAGGAAAAGGAAGGTAATCTGGTTGAACCGGAAGAAATCCCTGAAGAAGATTGACCAGATAGTCCGATGACAGAGTTGAAACCCTCAGCGGGATTGGCGATGTTCAGTCGTCGACTGAATCGGTACAGAGAAGACCCCGTGAGATCGCCATCACACCCCCATGTCCGAAGAAATAGAAGAAAAAGACGAAGAGGTCCAATCATGCAGTCGAAGGCTCTAAAAAGAGGCACCCTGAACAGGACGAAGGACCCAGCGAGTGGGAGGAGGAGGATCGAATACCCCTTTCCCAGCTTAGGGAAAGGATAAGGAACAGGAGAAGTTTAGGACATAGAGTCGAAAGGTATTGAGGACATTCAAGGCAAAGACTCTAAACAGAAGGAAGAATCAGGAGATGAAGAAGAGGACAAAGAACCTCCTGGACGAGAGTTAAACACAGAAAGAAGGTTAGAGGTTGAGCAGGAATCACCTCGGAAGATGAGATCAGGGAGGGAGAAGAACCCCAAATCTCAGTAGAACAAAAGGGCTGTGCAGAATAGAAGCATTTAGTATCGACAGATAACGACACTGGCTCATCCAAAATCCTATTGGCTGACTATGGTAGATGGGAGTGGGGGGGGAGTTGCGGGCTGCGCCTCACGAGGGCGGAAGAATTATATTATTGATTGGCCACCAATGAAGTACGACCTTTAGAGTGTGGGCGCCACGCACACTTGACCGGACCATTCTGTCTGCTAGAGGTTAGTTAGGGAGGGAAGAGCCGAACTTAGAGAGAAAAGTTATGAAATGATTGAGTGATGAGTCGAGCGAGACTAAGTGATTGTGAAGAATAACAACAAGAGAATTTGTTACCTTTCAGGAATGATAGCAAGGCACAAGGTGGAAGCAGACTACATAGCATTAAATTCGGGGAGAACGAAATTTATGTTGCTATCAGCTGAAGAAGCTAGAAGGTGTAGAGATGATACCCTGGGGACTTGTACCTCTGTTGAGCCCTATCTATAAAACTGGTAACCGCAAACATACTAGAATTATTTGAAGGAGGGAGAAGGAATCAAAAGAATCTGCCAATGGACATTAACAAACGAAAAGCTATCAGTGTTTCAGACGGGGTGTGGGCAGTAGCCACACAGAAACATATCAGCCTGTCTAGGGTATGTGGGGGAGAGATAGGACAAGAATAAGGCCACCGTTATCCCTGGTGACGCTACCCATGGATGTTCGGCGGTTGGGGTGTCCATCATTGCCCCCCTATTACCAGATAGAAGAAAGATATGAAGAAAAAGATTCACTCTTAGAGATGATTGGTAGAGGCTTTCAATTGTACAGAATTATGGGAGCCGATAGTTCTAATGTTACCTTAAATAAGATGCCAGTATTAATGAAGCCAATAGAAAAGATCGATATGGATCACTTAAGAGATAAGTTAAGTGCGTTGGGTGACGAAGGTGTAGCTTGGGGAAGACGATGAGCAGATCGCGATAAGTTGGTCAATAGTAATGGGTACATTCTAGTTATAGCCAATTAATAATATGAAGATTAAGAGTAAGAGAAGATTGGCGAACGACAGTCTAGTGAGCATGCAGCAACTCGAGAGAGGAGATGCCGAGCAGTGTTCCTTACTCAGACAGGACTGGCGAAGAAATTTGAAAGACCAATGGAGGAGGCTGGCGTGAGACCACCACGTGCGGCGGGAAAACCTCCCACGGCAGAGAGGAAAAAAATTGACCAAGAAGAACAAACCCTAGTGAACACATCTGCACCTACAAACACACGCACACATTACCTTGCATGTAAAACAAAAGAAAATGAAAAGAACATTTCATTGCATGTAGAACAGAAGAAAATGAAAAGAACATTTCATTGCATGTAGAACAGAAGAAAATGAAAAGAACATTTCATTGCATGTAGAACAGAAGAAAATGAAAGAACATTACATTGCATGTAGAACAAAAGAAAATGAAAAAGAACATTTCATTGCATGTAGAACAGAAGAAAATGAAAAGAACATTTCATTGCATGTAGAACAGAAGAAAATGAAAAGAACATTACATTGCCTGTAGAACAAAAAAAGAAAATGAAAAAGAACATTTCATTGCATGTAGAAACAAAAAAAGAAAATGAAAAGAACATTTCATTGCATGTAGAACAAAAGAAAATGAAAAGAACATTACCCTTGCATGTTAGAAAGTAGAATAGAATTGCAGGAGACAAATGCATGGTGCATGTTAAATGATGTAATTGGGTTTAGGTGTCATTTACTAAATGACAAATCGGTTAGGGAGGATTGTGGCACCTTGCATTATTAGAAATATTCCTAGAAATATGATTTAATTTTTCTTACTCAGTTTATTAAACAGGTTGTTAATTTTTTTTTTAAAACGGAAAATAACTGAGTTGAAAATAATTCACTAAGAGTGTACTAGACGATCCTAAGGAAAGAAGAAGGAAAGAAAGGAAAAAGGAAGAAGGGAAGAAAAAGAAAGAAAGAGAAATGTATGACGCATGACCCAATTGAGGGTGGAGATAGGAGTCAGAAAGAGATTTAAGCGTCTTGGCCGATTTTCGAAAGTCATTTTGATAAGGATATCGGTCAAAGCACCTAGCCTACTTTTTGCATGGAAAGACACCTTATCAATTTGGATAAAGAGAAATTTTGGGAAACAATGAAACAATCTTAATCAGAGAAAAAGTGTCTTTTTTTTGGGTGACCAGTAGGGAGGACCAGGAACGATATACAGATCTTGACCTGTTAAGAATTGGACACCCACGTTAATAAAGTAGAGACATTTCAATGTAGATAATTCATTTTCGACTATCAGAAAAAAACAAAGAGGTAAAAAGAGGGACAATTGCTTTTGGCTCACAGAGGGCGCCAAGAAGGCGGAAAAGATCCTTTCTAAAGTCAAGACTAATTAGCAGCGGGCTGTTTGACAAAAGTCCAGGTGAGAAAACCAAAAGATTGTCATTTTGCGTACGTGCAAAAGGGAAAAATTGGATTTTGTTTTTTTTTTTTAAACAAGAACGATAACCACGCCCGCAAACAGAGGGGAGAGGATGTTCGATCAATAACAATTGGTCGAATACGATCACGTGACCTGCGGAAGAAAAGGGAAAGAAATGTTCGATCAATAACAATTGGTCGAATACGATCACGTGACCTGCGGAAGAAAAAGGAAAGAAATGCTCGATCAGGAACGATTGGTTGAAAAGCGGTCACCTGACATACGAGAGACTAAGAGAGATGGATGTGCGCCGCCCCACCAAAGGTACTGCGAGGAAGTAGGGCGAAAACAATAGCGATAATGGAGAAGACAGAATTAATGCAGTTTTTGGAATTATCGAGAAAACCCTGACGCCGACAGACCCACCCCAGTTTGTTGCGGCGTCAATAAGGACCCCAGTCGACAGAAATCAGTTGGAGTTGAGTTGGAGTTGCAGTTGGAGTTGAGAGTTGGACCGCGGGCGGGGATAGAGCCTGAACGCGGCCATCAGGCCCGATTCACTCGCCCTTTGCGGGCAGAAGAATCCTCAGACAAGAAATCCTTCCAGCCCAAGTCGAAGACAGGAGAACTTCCAGCCCAAGTAGACGAAGAAGAAGATTGCCTGAAAGCCTGAGAAGAATTGGAGATGCAGACAAGCCGAAAGTCGATGAGAAGTTAAAGTTCAGCCCCGGACGGCAGTGAGAAGAGACCACCTCAGACGACAGAGAGTTGCGGCTAAGTTGAAACAAGAAATCTTCCACCAAGTTGAAACAGGAAAACTACCAGCCCAAGCAGACGAAGAAGAAGAAATACAACTCAAGTCGGAGAGAAGAATCAACTGCGAATGATCGATAGAAATTAGCCCCAGTGTCGAACTGAACCACCTCCGACATACATACATGATTCTAGAAAGTAGGTAATTCTGACATTTTTCTATTGTGTGATAGAAGCTTGGTGCCATAGTCCACAGAGTGGGTCGGGAAATGAGAACAATTTTGTTTTTTATGTAACGGACTTTAAGATATAAAAAAGGTTGTTACCCTTTTTATCAGCAATTTTGTTTGGTGTCGTGAGTTTTATTTTTTTGTGTTTTGCCACCCCCGTCGGACTCAACTTGTATCGGCCCCCGATCCCTGCTGGTCCGTCTGTCTAAGATCTAAACACAGCGTGGGTAGACAGACCGGAGATCGGTATAGTTGCTTTAGTGACCAGGTATTGGAAGCGAAAGGGAAAGGCGAGGCTGGTGATCATCTGACCAAAGGGGTTGGAGCGGCACGCTTGGACCCAGGAGGAGCGACCAGGAGGAGCGACGTCACCGTTGGCGCCGTAACCAAAGGATCCGACACTGGGCCAGGTGTGTAACCGTCACAATAAAATACCTCAGAAATTATTCTTTTTGTGCCTGCATCATTTGAAATATGTTTCTTTACTGCCAACAGAATCCAGAGCATCACTTCGAACGTTTCTTGCCAGGACCTTGGCCTGTAAAACGCAGCATTGCGTTAAAAAATGTTGAAAATTTGAGATTAACTACAAGGGACAATTTTCATGACATAGAAATGTGTAAACTGCTAAATTTAGCAAAAAAAAAAAAAAAAAAATGAAAGGGAATTTATATCTATAATGACTGCTTCCTCATATTCCGAAAACAAATGTCTGTTACGGCGGGTATCAAATCAGATACTGCATCAGGCATATTTGCGTACGTTCAAAGCCCACAGATTCTACTGATGGTTTTTGTGCCTCATAATCTGGGATAAATATCACTTGGAACAAGGCCAGTACTCTCATAAACTATGTCATAATTATTAGTGACTCTATACCAGCGCAAACGTCTACAACAAGGTTCTCTCAGAGAATTGCAATTCTCCGAGAGAACCTTGCTTCATATGTTTACAGGAGAAAATATGTATCATAGAACTCTTGAATAACAACCAATTATTAAATCAAAGATATAAAACAACCGTTTTCTGCAGACATACTAAGGATCTAACACTACAATCTTGTTAAATTCTTAATTCCATACCTATAAGTGTTTTAAAATTATAAATCACCTCCTTTGATATATTCTCTACCCTCTTATGTACCTCTCCACGAATTAAATTAGGATTCTTAATTTTTTTTCATATATATTACTGGTAATGTTTTCAGATAAATCGTTTTACACCCATACTTATTCTACACGCTATACAGCCAAGGAATATTTCAATATTTGATTATAAAAGGTTTTATTAACATCCCTTTTTTACTTTAGAGAAAATCACCACTTCTAAATTTTAATCCACAAAACACTTTCATTGATTACAGAATTAGTTGTGATAACCTCAACATAATTACAGGTAATTCAGCTCTAGAATTTTTATAGTAAACCAAAAATAAAATTCCTAATTACTACTAGAACTGCCGCAAGAATTTTTACCTACTCAATCTCCACCTCTTCTCCTATACTTCTCACTCTTAGGACGCTTGTGAGATGATGTGCATAAACTTTTGACCGGTGCTTATCAGCAAAATAATTTCCACAGACCAGTTAATATTAAGCACCCAATCCATTCTTCACCAAATTGCTATCAACAAGCACCATGGTTTCACTCAGTCACCTATTTTTTTATGTATATTTTTCTTCACAAACAAATGAAAAAAAAAAGAAGGAAAAAAAAGGAATTAGGCTTCCCTACAAGCAGGATTGTTCATAACTATTTTCGATTCTCACCAGTTGAAGTGCAGTTGAAATGCACTGAAACCAAGTTACATCTTTGTAGTGAGTAAAATGGTTTTATCTATATGATAAAAAAGTATAATATATATATATATATATATATATATATATATATATATATATATATATATATATATTAATAAATATACATATACCTACGTTCTTGGAATGGTTAAGATACCTAAACTGCGTGTTGTTAGGGAAATTATCTTTATGGCTCTTAATGGTAATAAAAGGCTGTTTTATTTTTTATGAAACTTATGCAAGCTGTCGTCGATCTTATGTTTAGCGGCTGTAATTTATGCCTCGATGTTAATATCATTTTCCCATTCGGCTGAACTTTTCTTATATATTTTATTAAATTCTTTACAGATAGCTTTGTCGTCGACGTTATGGTAACATAAATTACTAGTTTTATCAGATTTGACGATTATTTTATTATTATTACGCATCTTAGCAATGTCTTTTTCCATATTCCTCTATAGGTTATTATATTTGGTTGCATATTTGATTCTGTTTATTACAAAGAATAAGTCTTTTCAAATTCTTGGAGAAGATCATCGCCATGTGGTGTTTTCAGGGACACGAATCCAAAGGAATCGATAGATTCACATACATCGTGGTGTTCCATTTTGGCGAAAAAAATAGTTTTCATCCTATTCTACTCACGACGCTCTCAATTTTGTCTTATAAGTTCAGTTGATATTGGTTCCTTTTAGGGACGATGATGTGGTTGGTGGAGTAGTCCAGAATATAATGTTCCATAACCCAGTAACGTATGTGGTAATGTATAATATTTTGGTGTACACCAAAGATAGTACTCGACATAGAGGAGCAATTTATAGGTACTGAAGTGGATAAATCAAATAACTAATTATTAGTTACTGTATATATACGTGTATTAGCGTGTATACACAGGTAAGCGAATAAATATTTGCTCAATTAAATTTAAGGTGTAAAAAACAGTGGTCAATGTGGTTAGACAGAGCTATGAAACATATATTAATAAATATAGATATACCTAAGTTCGAAGTCCAACTTAAGTTTCGTTGTTCTTATCAGGCACGAATTATTAATTTTCCTTTAAAAAAAATACTGGACCGCGTGGGAGGAACACTAAATTCAATGCAGATTCAAAGCTCAAATTTAATATAAACTAAATATGATATTGAGGTGTAAATACAGAAAGTAGAGTGTAGGTAGCGGGCTATTGTAAAAAAAGGCAAACTTAAAGTTTAAAAGAGGATAGCCGAGTAAATAATTAAGTAATAATAGACATTAAGGGAGGTAATGAATATGTAACTTAAAATATGGGAATTGTATGTGATATTCGGATAATATATTCATCCAGAATTTAAATATTTTAATAGAAATTTTTCACGTGATTACAAACTAACATTAGTTCATTTTGTTTATTAAGTAGATTTCGGTCATTAATATTCTTGAGGATGAATTTTTTTTTACGGAAACACAGCTTGAGTCGATCGCCGGGGCCGGAAATGTGTGGATACTTGGCGACGAAATTCCAATTTACTATCAGTGTATAGTCGTCTGTTTTAATATCTCAGTAAAAATTTGAGAGTGTTGTGGCATTTGCATACTGCTTATTATTAAGAGTCATTTTATGATTGTAAAATCTTGCTTTCCAGTTACTGTATCTGGAACCGAAATAATATTTTTTTCTCGCTATTATGTTTAATGCTAAACTTGTAGATGACTCCGTTATACATGCATTTGTTGTTCATCAGCAATTATACTTTTTTCTGCTTTAATATTGCTATTGGTGTTGCCTAATTGTTTGTTTAATATTACGTAATTATGCTGTGTTATATATTTACAAGGATTCTTGTGAGGCTGTAAAAATCTTAATATTGTCCTTTATTTAAAATTTTGTTGAGTAAAGAGTTATGGCAGAAAGGTTTGTGAATTAAATTTAGGAAAATCCTAACGATGTTGGTTTTGACATTACTATTAAAAGGTGGGTTGTACCTAATTATATTACATTTTCTATTCTTACGTTTATTAGTGAAATTCTTACAAATGTATTCTAGATAAACTTTGTGTTTACTTTTATTCAGTGCATCTACATTTTTAGTTTTATGTTTGTCAAAATAATTTTGTTGCTGGAGTTAGTTGAGAGTCTGTGTTGTACAGATTTGTGCAAGTTATTTAGAATTCCAGGTGGGTAGTTGGATTCTTTGTTAATGTAAATATAGTTATAAAACGCTTTAGTATAAAGCATGTGCACTCCTAACATGGTAGATCGAAAGTAGTGTCCAGAAATTCGATCACATTGGCATTGCTGATAGTGGTATATAAAGTCCTTGAAGATAGTGGTATATAAAGTCCTTGAAGAAATTGACGAGTTTTTTTTCCTAAACAGGTAAGTTTGCTGCGAATTGGCGTTACGTAGGAGGATAACTCCGCCTTCTCTCTACAGAGCAGACTTCTTACTATCGAAAGTGTACCTAAGTCTCCACAGTATCAGAATGCCAACTAGTTCCCAAGCTTCTGCGGAGTCAAACGCTCGCATAACTATTGAGAAATTTGGATTGTCATTTTTCGGTCCACATTTTTCGGTCCACATCTGCTATAGAATGGGTTTCTGGGCTTGTATACTGATACTGATTTCCTGATCGGTGACAGTGCAATAATCCTTAGTCAGGGTATAACCAACCATTAAAGTTCTTCCGTCATCGACGGGTAGAAAATGTCGATGTTGCATGAATTTACACTCACTTTTGTTGTTTTTTTTATATTAGGGAATTATATATTTAGTTTATTTTAATTTGAGCTTTGAATCTGCGTTTAATTTAGCGTTCCCCATGAGATCCATGATATATATATATATATATATATATATATATATATATATATATATATATATATATAAATCAAAAGTAATAATTCGTGTCTGATGTGTTGGAAGAACAACGAAACTTAAGTTGTACTTCGAACGTAGGTATATGTAAATTTATTAATATATAATTCTTATATCAGTCTAACCACATTGAGCCATGTTTTGTTTACACCTGAATTTGATTGAGTAAATATTTATTCACTTACCTGTGTATGCACGCTAACGCATATATATACGGTTGCTAATACCTAGTTATTTATTTATCAATACCTACATACATATATATATATATATATATGCATTTAACAATACCTACCTACATATATATATATATGTGTGTGTGTGTGTGTGATTGTGTGTGAAAAGTTTGTGTATATAAATGTAAATATAAATACCCATAATAACACCAATACACGCAATGTACATAAACCCAAATTTTTAAAAAAAATTAATCAGTTTCTTTGACAATCGCAAAAGCGTGAAACCCAGGGTCACAAACTCACATCAATCCAAATATATATATATATATATATATATATATATATATATATATATATATATTTGTGTGCGTGTGTGTGTGTGTGTCAAGGGCTAGAAGGGCTAGAATATCGCTTAACGAATATATATTATATATATATATATATATATATATATATATATATATATATATATCTATATATATGTGTGTGTGTGTGTGTGTGTGTGTGTGCGTGTGTGTGTGTGTGTGTGTAGTGTGAGAGGAAACAGCTATCTATATTAATTCCTCCTATTTATTGCCACGGAAAAAAAACACGTAACATTATTACAGTGTCAGGTAGAGCAAGTTTTCGACTAAGGAAAAATCATTTTTTTATCATTGGCAACCATTTTCGACAGAGGAAACGAGGCATATCATTTATATTGCTATCACTTCTTGTGAAGCGCATTTGTTATCGTGTAATTATACATTATATCCAGCTAACAATGGTCACGTCCAAGCTTCCATGAATGACAATGGCTGACATTTGCCCACATTAAGGAATTCAATGCCAGACGTCTGAGGCGTTCCCACTGAAAAAATAAACGATATTTTGCCAGACAATGTGGAACATAGAAGTGAGACACACACACACACCAATGTTTCAACTTCTACCATACAAGCAACAGCTACATCTGGGCCAACTTAACGAAATGAAATATATTCATTTTGTAGCTAGTACCCTCATACATATTTTTATCTTAAATGGCTAGACTGCTTAATAAATACGTACGTTAAGGTGGGGTACTTTGTTGGACAGAGTAAGTTGCACAAAGCATATTTCAGAGACAGAAGCATCTATTCGGTTGTACTTGGCACCAGGACTTGCGTATTTAAGCACTCCATCTTCTTTTGTGTATACAAGTTGAAGCTCTGCGAAACGAAGAAATTTCAACCATATTTGTAAAAAAACAAAAAAATATCCCTTATTTATCCCTTCCCCTCAACTGCGGGGAGCAGGTAATTTGATCGTCGGTTTTTCTCAGCCGAGTGTCTATCGGGAGGCAGAGACCGACTGAATCACACTCTGCCCGAAGACAGAGGCCTTGCCAGTCGGAAGCCAGGCAGCGAATTGTTCGGCTCGAAACGGCAATGCATTTACCCACGCCTCCTAACTTAGACAGGATGTGACGCAAGATCAGGTTTACTATGAGGAACCCGAGCACGAACACTTGGGAAACCGCTTCAAAATTTACCCATTCCCCCAGAACTGTGAGGAACAGGCTCTTTGCTAGTCTGTTTTTCTCAGCCTTGTCTATCCGTAAACAGAGCTCCTACTGATTTAACCCCTGCTCAAAGATAGAGGTCTTGCTAATCGCAAGTCAGACAGCGCACTTTCTGACTGGAAACAGTTGGTATTTACGAACCTTCCCACGAGACAGGATGTGCCACAAGGCCGGTTATAATGTAGGGCGAATCTCAGCCTGTAGTCTCGGGCAAAAATTCTCTGTAGACCACACATACCCTGGGTCGGTTTTGTCTACCTCTCCAGATGACAATCTGCCCTTCGACACAGTCTCGTCTGGGTTCCTTCTGCCCGAAGGCAGAGAATTCGACAAATCTGTTTCGAAGCTGGCAACAAACTGCTTGGCTTGAAACACCTGTTATTTACCAACCTCATCACGCGGCGAATCCGAGCACGTAGACTCGAGTAAAAATTTCTCCATACACGAGGTCGGGTGTGTCTACCTCCCCAGACAAGACTCTGCCTTTCAGCATAGCATTGTTTATGTTACTCTCTGCCGAAGACAGAGAGTTCGACAAGCCGGTCGCAAAGCCTCGCAGCTCTTATAGTAATGGAATATTTCATATAGTCACCGGCGGTGTACTATATACTTCACAACATCCCTTGTTTTGAGATTAATATATTTATCTTTTATTAGGATTAGTATTCCACCTCCATTTCCGGGGTTAAACAACGTATTTGACTTTGTCTCGGATCCACTTCCGGTTCTTCAGTACACTTTCTGATCTTGAACATGTTTTTGTTTGTTTCACGACTTGTGGTGATGGCATATCGAAGACATCATATAGCATTTTTATCAGTTCTTCCAATGTTTCAGGTTTTTCATCACTGAACGTTTTTTTCGGTTGATTATGGTGCTTTTCTCTTTCGAATTCTCCCTTTCACTATATAAATCAACTTTCCGATTCTTGCTGATATTATTCCATATTCTCATGTTTCTTTGTCATCCGAGTAAGCTCTAAAGAACACTTTATCACACAACTTTTCTTATCACTTCGTGTTTTTCGACCTGGTAATAATTTTTCTCCTTTGACAAACATTAATTCCGCCGGCGACATGCTCGGTGGTGTATTGGTGTTTGATGTTAAGCGGTAAACTCACAGAAAAAAAATTGAAGTGCTTCCTTATTTCTGTTCTGAAGACTTTCTTTCTTCAACGTTCCTTTGAAGGTTTCCACGCTTGTCCTTTAGAACTTGGGGGATACAGCGGGTCGTGAAATGTTCAATGGAGAACATCTTACAAACGTCTTAGATTTATTTATCCGTGAACTGTGTTCCGTTACCAGAGACTATGGTATCTGATATGCCATATCTCACGAACAGTTCATACTAGAAATTAACTGTTACTGAGGATGTTGGATTTTTGCGCTTATTTTTCTGATATTTTTGGCACAATTGTAACTAACATTAATGTTATTTTTATTCAATACTTTCTTCCCCTTTTTTAGAAGTAGCAAGGTGTTTTTAAATTGATTCTAGAAATATTCTTACTATATTGGTCTTCACTGATTTAATATATGGTTGTTTAAACCATATTATTTTTTATTTCTATTCATTATTATTTTTCGTTGATGTTCACTAGATTTTAGTTCGTTTTTGTTCGCTTTTTTTCAATGCTTCTTGATATAAGCTTTTAGGTTTTTACAAGTCTCCTTCATTTTTTTTTTTAATTAGAGGATAGTCTTGATGCTTGTATCGGTGCTTTCTGATGAGAGTTGGTTGATTGGACTCTGTCTTCATGCATAATGGAAAATTTCCTGGATTTCTCTACGTTTTATATGTTACGGTTTTTTGGGTATATGCCATATAACTAGTGAGCGAGTCAGAATGACTTATTTCCCTTTATAGTCGACCAATAGAAGGTTGACCAATCAGAAGCCGCCCAACACTGTATTCATAGTGTATAAAGGCGGCCATCTTGTTTCCTCCTACCGGAAGGACCAAAGGCGAAGGATGAACTACACTCTGCTGTGATATCTACTGCGAACCTCCACTACGCTTTCCTACTGTCTCCGAAATATTCACTGCCAACCTCTGGATGCGATACTCGAGGACGACCGTCATGAGAATGTCTAACATTATATACCATTTAGGATATATTTAAATTCACAGATAATCCACTCCTATGAGGTTTGATTCTGCAGTG
Organism: Acanthosepion pharaonis; assembly: GCA_903632075.3. Classification (NCBI taxonomy): domain Eukaryota; kingdom Metazoa; phylum Mollusca; class Cephalopoda; order Sepiida; family Sepiidae; genus Acanthosepion; species Acanthosepion pharaonis. The sequence goes on from CAHIKZ030001324.1 coordinate 4,173,636, forward strand.
TGGTCTGAAAGTCTTGTCACCCTACATCATATAATTTCCTGCTTCAGATGTCTGACACAAGCTCCTACAGTTTGGACAAGGGGTAGGTTGTGAAAAGACTTTCGGACTTAGCGTATTGAGCACTCTTCGGCTTAACATATTACTCGCTGGGGTTCTTTTCTTTGTACTAGAGATTTAAGGGACTTGAAGATTTCTTTCGCCCTCCTCGGAGATTTCTGGTTCTTTCATTTTTTTTTCCATTTTTGTTTCCTCGGATGCCAATTTGTGTGAAAATTGTGCTATCCATTTTTTTTCACCCACCGACTTTCAATAGATTTACATTACATATATATATATATATGTATATATATATTTCCCTACACCAAACAATCACATGAAAAGTGTATGAAATATTCAATATGCAAAAAGGCAATATATTTTATTTTGTCTTCCATTATATATATATATATATATATATATATATATGTGTGTGTGTGTGTGTGTGTGTGTGTGTGTGCGCGCGTGTGTGTGTGTGGAGAGAGAGCAAGACACATCAATGACGAAATATAAGAAAGTCTAAATTATTATATATGATATTTACTTTTCATGATAGTAGATTATTATTCTTGGTTGGGCTTACATTCATTCACTATCTATATATAAAGAAAACTCTGTGAACATTATACGATTCGTATCCTTACTTCTGTGGTTGGTTTGGTCAGAGACTAGATAACAAAAGAAAGCGAGGACATTTCACATCGATGACTTTCTCGCCTAAGTAGCTCTTTCAGAAGGATTCAGCGAACCAGTCGTGCGAAGATAGGGATGATTTGTTCGTAAACTTTCCTGCTTGTTAACTCAGCTAAACGGACAGTCATATGACATTGCATTGCTTAAAAGACATTTGTTGACAGACTAAAGAGAATCAGAAAGCGAAGAGGCGTTAGCTTAGTGAAGCAAGTTCATTGTATTTATTGTTTTGTTTTGTTTTCATAGAGAGACAAGTAAAGGGAGTATATGTTAATGAGGGTAGATAAAAACATGGAGTTATTCATAGGGAAAAAAGGACAGTGTGAAAAACAAAATGAAGGAAAATTTATCAATCCCAAACGTGAAGCGATGGTGAATATGCTGAAATCTTCAACCCAGGTTTTCGTTGCTATCCGTGTGTCGGGATTCCAAACATTTAACAACAGCCAAAACAACACATCTTTTAAATGAACTATTAAAAAGATTATTCGCTGAAGGAAAAGTAAGGACAGAACGTCATTTGAAACAACCTTTATATATTTCCCTTGCAGTGAAGTTTGTTTTATAAATTAATAAAGTGTTCTTACAACGGCGGAAATGTGTGAACAGACTTATTTCATTAGGGTCAGCTTAATGTGTTTGTGAATTCGTAGACAAAAGCTTAAAGCTGAAGCACTTCTATTGTGTGCGTCGCCAAAATCTTAGCGGTTACTGGCTGTCTTTCTTCTATTGTATGCGTGTGTATTGGTGCGACTTTGTATGCGTACGTGTATTCAAACTGGCCTCTTAAATTTTTATGACCTCAAGAAGCAGTATGCTTCTATTTTTATATCCGCAAGGGAGATCAAAATCTAATTTCATATAGAGGTATGAACATTTTAGATAAAAGGATTTCACTCCGGATGTCGAAAATCTTTCTCGCAAATTTGTGAAGTGTATTATTATCATTATTTTCTAAATGGTTAAAAAATAACACGCAGTTGGTCTGCAAGTATATCTGTAATTATTTTGGCAATGTTTGACCTTGTAATGAACGTTTATGCAACAAAACTTTTAATGGGATTTTGTTGGCTGAAAAGAAAAATAGAATTTCATTCCTATAGGTATACTGATCTCACTAGCAGTTAATGTTTAATACAGAAATAACTTGGCGTTCTTGAATAGTTATATATCTAATTCATAACAAGTTACTTTATCTCATCGTCCCTTCAATATAATTTAGGCAAGTCTATCTATCATCATTTCTACCTAAATTTTTATTCTCTTCATATATATATATATATATATATATATGTGTGTGTGTGTGTGTGTGTGTGTGTGTGTGTGTCTGTCTGTCTGTCTGTCTGTGTAAAAGGGGACAGAGAGAGTGAGAGAAAGAGAGAGAGAGAAAAACAGAGAGATCATCCCAAGTGGTTCGCTGAATCCTTCTGAAAGAGCCATTTAGGCGAGAAAAGCCCTCAAGGTGGAGCACTGGATTCGGCTCCGATTGAAGGATCGGAGAACCGAGTTCGAATTTCAGGCGGGTTCCATTCATTTACGTGCTAATACCCTCGGGAAAGCCACGAATCCATCTCCCTCTACCCTGCCCTCCCCAGCAGGACAAATTTCCTATAGTTTTGATTGGCGAACGGTCCAGGAAAAGGAATATTCTGAAATCTAAACACGTGGAGGGTTGTTTGGGGATATTGTCGCATACTGTGCACTATATTCGGCTCTTCCAAAAATTGTCGTTGGGTCAGCACAATCTATAATCAAATGATAGAAAGGAGTAGTCTAGCTGTTGTTCTAATAACTGAGCTGCCTGACCCTCATACGTCGAACCCGATGGAAAAGTCAAGTATATATATATATATATATATATATATATATATATATATATATATATATATATGTGTGTGTGTGTGTGTGTGTGTGATTATTAGCAAAAAGGATACACCTGTGATTCATATAGTTTATAAAATAGAGTAGATAAGTTAGTCAATAAAATAAAGTCATTTTTTCGTGGTTAATATTAATAAATGTTTTTCGTACTGATTACATCAGTACCCTTTCGTTTGACTTTGTTTTATTGACCAACTTATCTACTCTCTCTCTCTCTCTCTCTCTCTGTATATATTTATATATATATATATATATATATATATATATATATATTTATATATATATATATATATATATATATATATATATATATATATGTGTGTGTGTGTGCGTGAGAGAGAGAGGACGAGAGTTAGAGATTCTTTGAAAGTGACTTTTTAAAATGTATGTACATATGTTTACAAATATAAAACCAATGTAAGGTGAGAAAGAAAAGAAAAAAAATACACACCATAACATGATGAATACAACAACAAAGAAAGTACAAACTTCTACTAACCGGATATTGCACGTCGCTCTTTATAATCAATAGAAGGTAGAAGGTAAAAAGCATAATGCGTACAATGACTAAAAGAGAAAAGAAAGAAAAGCCAATAAAATGAATACCAAGGAAACATCAGTATAAATTACAGATATATTGCGTTTAAACCCAGAATCTATTTGCTTCCGCTTAGGGATGAAAGACTCCTTTGACATGACAGAGTCGGGGCTCAATAATCCAACGATGGTAATCTGAATTATGATGACAAAATTCCTGGAAAAACGACAAGGAACAGATCGTATTATATATGAAGTGATCACTGATATCCGAACCACATATATTCACCAACGTACGCAAATTTTCATTCAGCCACCGTGTGTGATGAGTAGTAAATATGTATTGAAATAAAAGGCATAAAATTGATTTAATATATAAGGGCAGAGAATTTAATTTCAAGAATGGCCGCAGGGTGTCGCTGGAGTAAATCAGTCAGGCAGATATTTGTACCCAAGGAGATCAGTTTATATTCACTTATCTGTTTTGTTGAAACGGAAATTACAGTAAACTGCGGCGTACACGTCTACCTGGCGTATAATTCGACCTCAAAACTTTTAGAATCAAAATTCTGAGTTTGGCCCATATCTATCGGGTAGGTTGAACACAAAACATACGGTAGAATGCCAGTGGCCCAAATATTAGAACTACCTCTAAATAATGTTAGGCTACAGTATACAATAACCCGTGCCAAAACTACATAATGTACCTGTATATTGCTTTATTTTCCGAACGTAGCACATTGTGGCCGTGTTAATAATATCAACTACGAATACGGACACCATGTGCTAGTTTTGTTCGGAAAATAAAACAACTTTATAAATCTAAAACACATACACACAACCCGTACACCCGTACACCCGATTAAAAAGCAAAAATAAAATCATCTTTGATAATGCTTAAAAATATAGCCGAACGCGCTCGGATTTATAAAACATTTGTACAGTTTCTACGAACACAAGAAAAATTAAATAAAAAGCTTAATCTTAGTACCTTGTCTGTCGTCTTTAAAAAATATGTATAAATGAAGGACTGCTGCCTAAATACACAATTTATATGTGGGGTACGTACAGAGAAGCGAGAGGGATACAAATAAAGGATGAAGGTAAATAATTATATAGATACTATTTGTATATTTGCGCCTAATACTTTAAATTCATAATGCTATCAAATAACCAATGAAAAACTTTTTACTATACGGGATGCTGTTTGAAACTGAATATCGGTTTTTGAACTCGTAAGACAATTTCTTCGAAGTTCTTCATGAGATAAAATGGGAAAACCTTCAAAAGAAACCGAATGAATCCTACTAAATATTAATTGGATCTCGCCTATTTGACCGGTAAGTAATTACTCCAAGAGCTTGGATATAACTTGGAGAGGACATATTCCTTTCTAATTTACTTACTACACAATGTCCGCGAAAGTTAGGCTCAGAGAAATGTCAAGCCATGCCATAACATTTCTTCTGGATGGAAGAATTAACAAAGACAATGAGTCATCTCACCCAGAAATTAAATAAGTAAGTAGTTAATTAAGTTTCTTATGCTTTCGTGTAAGATATAAATAAAAGAGAAGAAAAAGTGTAGATTGGGTAAAGCTCACAATGACTTCCAAAGACTAAACAAAGTCTCAATGGCTTACGGACACATCTCTTTGAGACATTCATTCTCAAACGATCATCGGAGTTAACCAACGTTGAGCCTGGTCAACACTTAGATGAGTGACCGCTTAGGAGCACCGGATTCTGAAAAGCTTAGGTGGGCAGTTGGAATAATGGATAATCGTTTGGAATTGTTAATTGCTCACAACCGAAAAATGGAGGTATTAGTTTAGACTCAGCCAAGATGGTAGGGTTTAATCCTCTTGAAATCTTTCTTTCTTTCTTTGATTCTTGCTTGCTTCTATGCATGATGATTTTTCTTATTTATTTTTTTTGCTTTTCTTTTATTTCTTTTTTTGCTGGTTTGCTTAGTTTTTTTTTTCTTTCTGTTTTTCTTCTTAATTTTTATTTATTTTATCCGTTCTTTCTTTCTTTCTTTCTTTCTTTCTCGATTGCTCGCTTGATTTTTCTTTCTTTTTTTTTTCATTCTTTCTGACTGTTTTTCTTTTCTTTCTGTCTTTTTTTTTATTTCGTTCTTTTTTTACGCAATATCCTGCAGGCGTCAGCTTAAACTGACGTCTTCTATTTTCTAGAAAATTAAAATATGATGATAAACTATAATTTTATAAAGTAAGAATTTCACTGAAATACATTGGAATATTTCGACTTTAAAATAATTAAAATAAAAAAAAAATAGTCGCAATATGAGAAAGTAAAATAGAAGCTATTATTTTAAACAGACGCATTAAGGATTTGAATAAGGACTCTGACTCGTTGCAAAAAAGCTATTTTATCTAAAACTTTTCTAATTGAAATTCCCTTCCTAATATTATATTAATGAAGATGAAAACTGCTTGACAACCACATAGTTATAACGGCTTGAATAATTCACGCCATTTCTCGAAAAGTTGGCAATTTTGAAGAGTTAATTATGAAAATGTTTTGATTTGTTTGTTACATCATAAGCCGTTTTTATTTATCACAGTTGCAATACTAAACATGAATAAATACGTAACATGACGATAATTACAAAGAAAATATTCTGTTTTCAATTCTTCCGAACAAAAAATTTTCCCGCAAGGTCTCTCGACACACGCTTTCAAGTAGATATTTCCTTCGGAGTCAGTCTTAACTGACGATTTTGTAATCTTGTAAACATTAACTTTTCCTAATTTTTAGAATATTCTAATACATTATTGTATGAACTTTGGAAATCATTTTATTATTTCATTATCATCTATAAAAAAAAAATATTTATAAAATACAGGGGGCTGGAAATGTAGGCATAAAGTTTTATGTGTTCATACGTTTAAATAATTAATAAAATTCGTGCTGTATGGACGTTTTGTTTTTCTTTATTTTTACCAAATTTTGTACCCTACTTTATGAATATGCCTGGGTAGGTGTGTATGCATGTACACGCATATGCAAGTATATATAGATGAAAAAAAACCCTGATTTAAAATCCAACAATACCAAACGTATACATCTATATTTATACATATAGATAAAATATACGTACAGACGAACATACACTCACTTAGGTCTGGATATTGATAGGTGATAAGGTAAACTAATTTAATCACTTATTCCCCTATATCCTCAGAGATTACAAGGGATTTTCACTCACACTTTTGTCTTTAAATTTAAACTGAGTGAGCCAAAGAGAGCATACACTCTCTCGAGGAATCACGTCGTTAATAAATTGTCCTTTTTGTTTCCTCATCTGCAAAACTATTTTTAAAAAAATGGTGAAAATATGAGAAAGGAAGCATCGAAGATATGAGTAAGAAGTATTTGATATTCATCTAATAGATTACCTCATGTATAACGCTATTTATATGTGCATGTAACTAGTAGAAAAGATGTAAAATCAATTCATATATATATATATATATATATATATATATATAGGTTGTTACAGCAAAATTGTCCAAATCGTGTAATAATAATAATAATGGACTATTCCATACTTAATAAATACTGCGCCTCAGGATTAGGCAAGTGGTCAGTAGTTCAAGTCGTGTCAAGAGTCGAGTCAGAGGCAGTCCGAAACAGAGTCGCGGTCAGACAATTACTGCAAGACATTGGAATAGTGATACTGGTCGAGACTACATTGTTCTCTCTACTAAACCTGATTGTTCATACTAACACTTCTACTTCTCTGTATATATTCCTGTTTGTAATATATATGTGTTATTCCAAATCTGTGTTCGAGTTCTTCTTTATTGGTTCTACCTTGGACTATCACCGTGGTACACGGAACCGGACCATAACAGAAAAATTTATCTCTGAAACGTTGTAACTCAGAAGTGATTAAAGATATATTACGGGAATTTTCCGAGGTTTTTATAACACTGTTGTGCTCTACTTTGAGCAATAAGAATTTATAATTACTCTCCAAGTTTAGCAGGAGAATGGTGATGAAATCGATCATAAACTAAAATGACATGTTCATTATTAATTAATCATAGCTAAGGATCAGGAGCTCATGAAAAATTAAAATTAACTTCAAATATATATATATATATATATATATATATATATATATATATATATATATATATTTGTGTGTGTGTGTGTGTGTGTGTGTGTGTTATTCCAGTGTCATTTTCCAACTTATTTAAGATGATCTTCGCCCTTTCTAATTTTATGTCCTGGAGTAACAAGTTGCCTCACATGTTTTAAGTACAATTTCATTTTCGAGGCTTTTTTCGCTGCTCTTTCGACTGTCATAGTTGAAACTCCTCTCTCGCGTGCCAAACCTCTTATGGATTGAGTTGGATCTTTTCTAATTGATTTCGTTGACTATGAGTTGAAATGATGTTCCTTCATCCTATTGTGACCTTATGATTCAGTTTTACTCACTTTTTAAAACTTATTCACCGTTCCCTTGATGGTTCTTGAATGGATCTTCAAGATGGAAGCCGGCTTATGAATGTTAGTAACATTACTGAAGGCCTGAATGATCTTTTTCCCCTCACCATTGATCAGTTGGGAAGATAGTAGGGCTGACACAAAAGCATTTTAACCTGTTCTATTCTAGATGAATAACTCGAAGGATTTTTCAGTAATTCTTACGACAAATGATATCAAGATGTCTAAAAGTCTTATATGAAAATCTGGAGAAAAGAAACTCAATTTGTTTTGCTGTTACACGATTTGGACTATTTTGCTGTTACACCCTGTATATATGTATGTGTGCGTGTTCTTGACCTCTTTGTGCCTCCTTAAACTAGCGCGTGAGTGTATGTGCCAGCGCAGATGCTTAAAACTATGATATCAAATAAATGAGCTCCAGGCACACATAGATCTATGGAAATAAATGTCTCGGTTTAATTGTCATTGCCTTTTAGTTACGCCTCAGACAACAGGGGTTAACCGTAACGTTCCTCTTTTAGTAAGTTGACTGAAAGCAAACATTAGAAAGAATCTTTAAACAAAGTTTACATAATTCTTTATGATACTCGTCTTTATCTTAGCTTAGGGTGCCTAGTAAAGTTGCGGCGAAGTCAAAAATAAATTTATTTAGCTACTTCCATATTTAGATAATGGCTGCACATTTCGTCAATTCCCAAGTCGGATGTTCTTTGTAATGAACGATAGATTGACGTTCAAAATCAGTGAAAAGGGCAGAACGAAAGACGGAAGTTGTCTGCAAATAACCTTTAAATGACGAGTCACATGGTCGAGCAGCAGTTAATTATTCTTAAAACAACCAATCAGAGTTAAGTTATTAAGCGAGAGCCGAATGATTTTTCAAGGTCGTAAATATTCAAAAAATGTAATGCATTCATAGCTCTTATCAGTTTTTGAGCATTTTCTTTAAAATATAGTCTGAAAACATTTACAGAAATAACCAATTTCCGCAGGTTTTTGCTTCCAAACAGAATTCAAAATTTTAATATTTCAAGAATAAATCCAAATAATATTCATATGGAATCTACAGGCTGTCCGAAAAAATGTGACATCATTTTTCAGGCCAATAATTTTGTTAATTTCTTGTTTGAACAGCCTCAAATTTCCACAGAATGTATAGAAACAGATCACGATTTTATATTTAATGTTTTATTTTTGTTCTGTTTTCAGGTTGAGCCATGCTGTTCACTCCCAAAGAGAAGTCATTTAGCGTCTTGGAATATGTCAGTCAAGTCTGTGCAGCGTGACTTCAATACAAAATTTGGAAAGACGGCAACAACTGGCAAACTAATTTGAACCTGGTATCAAAAATTTAAGGAGAAAAGCTGCTATACAGAGTCAAAGGATCTGATAGACTATCATGAACATCACCGTGATTGGCAAGAGTGTAACTAGCAACTTGACGTGTGTCATGTCACAGGCAGCACTGATATTGAACACCTATAAAATTGGTCCCATAATAAACTTATGACGTTCAACACATGAACTTTTCAATTTCGTTTAGCTAGACTTAGTAGTTTTCAATATAATTGTTTTTAAAATGATGTCAAATTTTTGGGGACACCTTGTATATTAAAACCAGAATTCTCGTTATCAATCACCACAAGCAAAATATGCAATATTTTACTGTATTCAATAAGAGAAAAAAATACTGTAAAATATTGTAAAAATTAACAAAAATAATAATAGTTGTTAGATCATTTGTGAGATCATAATTAATTAAAACCAAAAATAGATAAAATCCTTTATAACGACTTAATACAGCTAGGCTCAAATAACAAGAAAAAATGTTTGAAATTTGCATTGTTTAATGAAAATCTCAGTAAACCTACTACACTGTATAACATATTACATCATAATATAGATGACTTATTCAGTATAATTTCCCTTTAAATAACTGATGATCTTATTTGGTAGCACAATGATTTAGCAATAATATTTTTACGCAATGCATCTTGTCTATATGATATTTCTAAAACTTTAGAAAATTATATATTTTATAAAACTGTTCTATAAGAGCTGATCACCAGAATTAAATTCCAACACTACAATTTTGAACCTAAGCTTAATCTTCAAACTTATTCCCTTAAAAAGCGGTACGAATTTGGAGAAATATGTTGTATTTTTATTCATCCCGTGAACCCCAACTTTCAAATTGAGTACAATACCACGATTCTAAAATCGCCCAGCACTAACATTACGGTCAACTACACTTTCATTTTCTCAGTGGATAAATAAGTTAATACTAATTTAATATAGGTGTTAATTATATTTAGCATCGAATAACCTGCGCTGGGAGTAGTTTTTTTTCCCTAATACCGCAAGTTAGTACAACACCAAATCATTATCCTAAAACTCTAGTCATGTAATTAAATAGCTCAATGCTTTCATACGGATGACATTCATTTTGCCAAAGTCTTTTAGAAATGACTAAACCGTCAGCTGAATACAAACCTTTTCTTAGATAACTGGTTCAGAAAATGTTAGCCTAGAACTTACGGTTGCATCTTAAACGCTAAAATGATGTGACCTTGCCGCCAACCGATTACGAGGCTTAAATTTATAAATTCTAGGTTGATACGACCGACGAAAAGTTTATCAGAATAATTACCATTAAAGTATTTATAGACACGGTACAGAGAAGCTACGCTACGTCGGTGAGAAAATGAGTGCCACCAAGATGCCATTGTAGATTCTTCTTTGTATTTTATAAAGAATATCTAAATATATAGCAGAAGCACCAGACCAGAGGTGGTAGAAAGTTTCAATGCAATAGAGTAGACTGTTAAATCTCTTATTTAAACAAGAAAAATAATTACATCGGATTATTTGTTTAGACTGTTAGGTTTCTACTGCACTATTTGTGTTGTCGTCGTTGGCTTCATCATTAGTGGCCAAAAAAGAAAGAATGAACGAAAAATATAACGAATAAAATAAATGACAGACAGAGAATGAAAATTGAATATTTACAGAAGAGAACGAGAAGTAGGAAGAGAAAGAAGAATATAAAATTACAATGTAAGTAGTAAATATATAAAAAGAAGTAAAAGGAAACGAGGAAAGCAAAAGAAACGTAAGGTTGCAAAGTTAAATAAGAAGGAAGGAAAATGACAGATAGAAAGAGAAAATGAAAATGGTGTATAAAAATTAAATATAAGTTGTTTTTTTTATAAAGCGACAGGTAGCTAAGAGAAAGTAAATAATAACGTTAAACGAGAAAGAAAGAAAAATAGAAAGAAAGAAAAAGGTCAGGAAGAAAGAAGTAAAAAATGAATAAAAGAAAAAAGTAAGCGATAAGAAGAGAAAAAGAAATTTTAAAGGAAAAAGATAAGAAGATGTTAGACATTTTATGACGGTCGTCTTCGAGTATAGAATCCAGAGGTTAGCAGTGAATATTTCGAAGACAGTAGGAAAGCGAAGTTCAGATTAGCAGTGGATATCGCAGCAAAGTAGCAGAGCGTAGTACTTCCTTCTGTCATTTCTGGTCATTCGGGTAGGGTAAACAAAAATGGCCGCCTTTATACACGACGGATAGAATGTTCTGCGGCTTCTGATTGGTTAACCTTCTATTGGTTCTACTATAAAGCGAGTCAAGGCATTTGGACTAACTCACTAGTTACATAATACATACATATACACACAAAACTGTAACAGAAGAAAATTAAGAGAATGGAAGAAAGAAAGATTAAGAAGTCACTAATGACGGTGAAAATAAAGAAAAAATGAAATTAAGGAAGAGAGAAATAAAGAAAGAAAGATAAAAATAAATAAACGTGAATGAAAGAAAGAAAGAAAAACCGATAAAAAGAGACATGGAAAAAAAGAAGAAAAGAGATTTAAAAAAAAATATTAGAAAATTAAGAGAATAATAGAAGGAAAAAAATTAAGAAATCAATTATAATTGTTAATAAAAATAGAATAAAACCAAATACCATAGAAAGAAAAAAACAAAAAGAAAAAGAAGACTCCCCAAGAAAAAAAAACGGCAGAAAGAAAGAAATAAAAAATTGTCATATCGAAAGAAAATGAGTAACTATCGACACCGAGGTTCGATCGTGACACTCTGGACTTATGAATATTTGCTTACCGCCAGGTGTATAGATAGCGGTGTCAGGCTACTGACTGGCGTGATTATTGAGTGACTATTGAGTGGAACTATCCAGTCGAATTAGTGTGAATTATTGTGCGTCGATGATTTGGGTTTTGATTTAGGCTTTACCTGAAGTTAAGCCGAGCCGCGCCTCTAAAAAGGTTTTCACTGAAATGGTTAATTATCTTTGGTTGACTTTTACCCCTTTGTTCTTATGCATTTATTTGCAGTTGTAATTAAATACTGTTTTATCTTAACATAGAAGTCTTGCCTTATGCTTAATTAGTAACGGCCACCGTACGTCACAGAAAATATACGAACAATGAAGTCCATAATAACTTTAAGAAAAAGTTCGCAACTCGAAGTATCTCTCCGCTGATGGTACAAATAATTATTCTTGTCTCAATGGTAAATCTGATCAGTTCGATATACTCAAATTATCAGATGACCCCAAAACAGACCAACAAGCGTCTGTTAAATTGACTAAGGTTAATTTTAACGAGTCCCAAACAAAACTGCTCTCTATCAATCATTTGAGATACACTTCTCTGCCTTCCGTCAGCATGGCTGATGCTAACCGCCCAAAAGAGTGACTCGTTGCGCCTTCTCTAGATAACATTTTCCGCTGACACAAAGTGGAAAGATTATATCGAATCAATTGTAGGTTAGCTGCTAGGAAATTTGGTTCACTGTGTCATGCTAGACTATTTTTTATCTCCAGAATCAATATTACTGATTTATAAGTCTACCATTCGTCTATACTTTTAATATTGCTGTCATATTTGACCCTTTCCCCCTGAATATATATTTAAAGATTCATGAGATAATCCAAAGAAGAATTTGAAATGTTGTTAGTCCTGACCTTGCCTATCAGCTTCAGTCATTTTCCATCGCTGTAATGTAGTCTCTCTCTACCTTTTCTATAAATACTTTTATGGTAATTCTTCTGCGGGCCTTTACGCTATGATTTTATAAATTTTACTTTTACACTAGATTTTATGAATTTCAGCGCAGCACTAGATTGACTGCAATGTCTCATCATTTTACAGCTGAAATTCCTAGATGTAACTCTACCTTCTATTCTAACAATTTCTGGCCTCGCACTTTTTGTTAGTGAAACTCTATTCTGGCTTCTTGCTTCCGAGCCAGTGAACTTTGATTTTAGTTATATTCCGTTCTTGTCCTATTATTTTTTTTTCTCTCCTTAATGGTATTTTCCCATATTCTCTAACACTCAGTAACTTCTTATATTTTAGGGGCTTTATTGCCTTGCTTGGCGTGAAATGATGAAAAAATAAGAATAAAAAAGAAAGATTCTACATGCGACAAAAAAGAAGAACATAGAGAAAAAAAATAATAGCGATACGAAAAATAAGCTTAAATAATAGATAGATAGATAGATAGATAGATAGATAGATAGATAAAAAGAAAGAAAGAAAGATAAAACATGATAGGAAGGAAGATTAGAATTAATTGTGGCTTAAAAACGGATATAGATAAGTAAAACGAATAAGAGCAAAAAGAAAAAAAGAAAAAAGAAAAGATAGAACAAATAAAGAAGTGTATTCTACCTGATAAAGAAAAAAAGAAAGTAAAAAGTAAAGAAGAAAATGATTGAAGGAAGATTAGAATTATATCAGGCTTAAAAACGGATATCAGTTAGTTATGTGGCATGCGTGATACACGCTTAGGTGATCATGTATCTTTCGATACATGACTGACGAGGCAGATTTTTTTCCCGCAGTAGGTTGCTCTTTCTTTCTGTGGCAGAACAGTTGCCATCCAAGCCTATTGAACCCGGTCTCTCCTGCTATTTACCCATAGTTTGTGTGGGGTGGGAAGAAGAAGAGGTTTCACACCTTTCTTAAGGGCATGAGCAGTGAATGTAATATATTTGACTGGAATTCGAACTCGGCTATTCGATTCCTCAATCCAAGCCGTTATCCATTACTTCAGCGTTCCTCCGAAAAAAGGTTACAGATAAATAAAACGAATAATAGAAAAAAGATAGAACTAATAAATAAACTGATAAAGGAAAAAGAAATAAAGTTAAAAAGAAAAGAAGAAAGAAAGACAGAAAGAACAGGAATAGTAGCGAAAGGAAAGATAAGGCATTTCAATATTAGCTGCTAAAATAACTAAAGAAACAAAGAAAAAGAAGGAAACAACGAAAGAAAGTAAAAGAAAAGAAAGAGACAAAAAGGAAAAAAAAGGAGAAAAATTATCCGAAGAAAAAGAGAGAAACAAATCTATGAGGATAAACACTACGAAAAAAATAGAAAGAAAATTATTAAATCTTAGCGAAAAGAGAGAAAGAAAGAATAAAATAAAAGGTAATAATTGTTAAAAGAAAGAAGAAAAAAAGGATAGAAATGATGTATGAATGAAAGGAAACTATATCAGAAAATATAACTTGAGAAACTAAAATAATAAAGGAAGCACAGAGAGAAAAAAAAGCATGAAAAATACAAAAAATAAAGACCGCTATTATCAAGGACATTTTTATATTACAGACAAGCTTCCCCACATTTGCCGATTCGAATCTTCGCCATAACAGCTCATAAAATAATGTTTGAGTGAATGACGTTCTTTGTTATACAGCAGTAAAAACTATCAATTTTACAACCGTTGCAAGAGCTGACATTTTATCGAAAACTTGTTCCGTTACGATTTCCTTCCTCAGATTTTATTTATCAATATTTTAATTCAGTTTTAACATTTTTATGAATATAATTTGAAAACTGTAACTAAATATATACAGCAATAAAAAGAAATCGATGCCACAAATAATCGATGGAGAATGAATGAATTTACACCGTTTTTGAGGTATGGATTTAATTAATATTCTTATGGATTTTGTTGTTCAGGTCTCTTATTTGTAGTAAAAATAAGCATAGTTCATTATGGCAAATGAATAAGTGAAAGATTGTGTTGCATCAGAAACACGGTAGCAATATTTTGGTTGTTGGGTGGTTTGTTGTATTTTACTGTATATCAAGCTCAATGGGTTATTTAATGCCGATAACTTTTTTTTTTCTGGTAATATTTTGTTTTGTCAAAAATCTATTTCTGGTAATATTTTTTCCTCAAAAATGTTTAGCTGGTAATATTATTTTGAAACATGTATTGCTGTTAATATTTTTTCAGAAAGGTATTGCTGGTAATAGATTTTTTTTTCAAAAATATATTGCTGGTAATATTTTATTTTTTTTCTTCAAAAATTTATTTCTGGTAATAATTTTTTACAAAGTATTTCTGGTATTAAAACCAATTTTTACACTTTTATAATAGTATTTACCTCAGTTTCGAGGTTAACTATTTGCCCATAGCTTGTACCCTAACACGTGCTACGAATCCAGGTCAGGGTGGACCTGGGAACACCAGCAATTAAGAGGTGATTCCACGCTCCTCAGAACCATCTAATCAGCGGCCTTGCTGTTGGACGTAGTTTATCGTCTTTCCCAGGATGCGGATGTAGTTTATCATCATACCCAGGACGCGGATGTAGTCTCAGTTTCAGGGTTAATTATTTTCCCATAGCTGGGACCCTAACAGGTGCTATCACCCCGGGTCAGTGTGGACCTGGGACCACCAGCAATTAAGAGGTGGTTCCCCGCTCCTGAAAACCTCCTGATCAGCGGCCTTGCTGTCGGACGTATTTTATCGTCTTACCCAGGACGCGGATGCAGTTCATTGTCATGCCCAGGACGGATTTTTGGTTGTGTAGCTACCTATCGTAACTGTTTAGGCATAGTGGAGTAATGGATTGCGTCTTGAATTGAGTTCGCATTCCAGTTGTGTTCATTTCATTACATTTGGAAAGGTATGAATCTGTTTCTTCCCCCAAAGAGCAGGACAGGCTTAGTCCCCGTCCTGGGAATGGCGATAAACTACATCAGCGTCCACGGTAGACGATAAACTACGTCCAACAGCAAGGCATCTGATCAGGACGTTTTAAGGAGCATGGAACAACCTCTTAATTGATGGTGTCCCCAGATTCACCCTGACCCGCGGTGGTAGCACATATTAGGGTCCCAGCTATGGGTAAATAATTAATCCTCAAACTGGGGGTCAAAATACTAAGAAAATGTAAAAATATGTTTCAATAACAGAAAAAAATATTTGGAAAAATTATTACAAACAATACATTTTAAAAAAAAAAAAATTATTACAAATTATACATTTTTGGAAAAAAATATTACCAGCAATAATTTATATGTCGGCATTAAATAACACCTTGAGATTGATATGCTGTAAAAGAAAACAAACCCAACCAAAAAGACTGGGTTCTATAGGCTTGGTTGGCAACCGGTGTAGGAGAAAAAATCTCTTAATTCAAAACCTCTAACTATGGGTAAATAGTAGGACACGCAGGGCTATGTAGCCATGGTTGGCAACCAGTCTAATAGAAGGATAATTTTGAATTCAAAACTGTATGTCGCCATGGCGAAGCAGATACTGTACAGCTAGGAAAAAAAGATCGTGGAATTCGCATTGATTCGATGATCCTGACTAAGGTCGAACTCATTTATATCACCTTTAACATCATAGATTAATGAATAATTGTTGGCTGGTGGTTTTCGTTTATAACAATCTGAGACAGTGGTAGTGTTAACATCGACAATTTGCCGCTCAGTTTAGTTTATTAATTTTACAAACAAAATTTACCTTAATCTGAACTAATAATTTAAAAAAAATTGTTTTTATATATATATATGTTATGTGACGAATCTTCCGGGAGCGCTTTTTAATATATATAATTTTTTAACTACCCAGGATTCTTAAAAAATTTAGAAAAAATATTCTCCGTAATCTAATGTTTGGATTCTCGGTCCTTTTCCTTAAATCGGTACCGCTATTATTTTCTGATAATGTAGTTTAATGATATCTGTATCTACAAAACAAAATTCAAAATTATTTTTTAAATTACTAGGGTCGCTGAATTGTAGTAAACTTTCCCACTTATTATTAGTAAATATAAATTTTACTTAATAACACTATTGCCTAACCGATACAAACTAATATAGAATTTTAAAAGCTTTAAAACTATATAAATTATTTTAATTAATATTTTTAAAAAAATGAAAACAACTCTCATAAAATTCATTATTCATCGAAAAAAAAAACGTTTTTTTTTTCTTAAGACAAGAGTTTCCATAATATATATAATTCATAAATATATATAGATGATTCTTTCCAGCCAAATTCAATCTCCAAAAATCTCAATGCAACGTTAATCACTATCTACAATCCACCTGATTATTTTCTTCTCTTTCCGCTCCTCATTAATGTTTCTGTTCCTAATTCTTCCACACCCTGTAGCTGCTTGTGTTTTAGTGGCATTACTGCCTTGCTTGGGGTGATCCGGATTTTTTTTTTAAAGAAAGAAGCAATTAAATGTCACATTTCGGAATCATCTCCCAAGATCGATATTATCAAGCAATCTCTTCCTTGACAAAGTTGCCAGAGGCAGATTCCAAACAGGATATAATTATTGGACGCTAACGAACCAACCACTAAGACATGCCACTATTTAATATAGAGCATATCTATTCTAAAGATTATAACATATTCTGTTAATTCTAAAGCAGTAGGGCAAACTTCTAATGTAATAGAGATGATAACCGCCCTAGTTGATTTAGATTAGAAATTACTGGAAAAAACTTAGTAGATTCTTTTTCATAGTACTGCCAAAGTAGCCATGTGTAAATTAATTCAACATAATGAGCCTCACACAAAAATTACCATAAAAAAATTTGATGAATTTTGATATCATCATCATCATCATCATCATACTTCGACATCCCTGTGGTTGGTCGAAAGTGTATTAACAGTCCCTTTTCACATTGTTCGGTCCTGAATTGCCATCCCGAGTTCCTCCATGTCTAACCCCGAGTCCCGAGCTATGGCGTCTGGGAAAGTCAACTTTCGTGATCAGACACCTCCAGAAATAAGAATGAGATGATCTCCATGCCGCTCGGTGTTAGTGACCCCAACATGCAGTCACTTTTGTTTGAGCTTAAGAGAGATTGTTCCAGGTTTCCGTAAATTGTGTTATCACATTGAGCAAGTCAAATACGAAAAAATGTATACCTACGTTTTATAGATCTATTTATATATCCGTTTTTTTTAAAGAACTGCTTTGTAAGCTTGGTTTATTGGGGAAGAATAGTAGAAAAGTCAAGATCCTTGATGCATACCACATATGTACGGATTTAAAACGAATTCGGTAGATGCAGATAGGGGCGTAAGAAAAAGATGTAACTGTTGAGTAAACTTATTCAAGCTTTTCACCAAGGTGATCCTGAAAGGACTAGATGACCTACCAATATTTGGTATTGGCCGACATAGTCTGATTAAAATATTATATTCAGAGGACATAGTGTTGACAGAAGATGCGGAAAAGAAAATACAGAAAGAAGCCATAGAGACGATGGTAAAAGAAATCGAGAAAAATTACCGAAATTCAATTGAAAGAGAATAGAATATATTGATGCCAACGGAAGAAATAGTCCAAGATGCGAACTTCGAGAATTATCAATATCAAATAACTTTGGTGTAGAATATTAAGTGACAGAAAAGTTTACTTAGAATTGTTTCGTGATATCTGTCTTCCTGCTTGAGTCATACATGTGAATATACTGAGTCAGACTTACTACAATATCAGTTTCTCATCAGCTTTATTACTAGAACATAAAGTGGCCACAAAGTTCGTTTCGTTTAGCAATTACATCTGTAATTTGTGCGTCCAAAATCTTAACAACATGAAAAATACAGATGACATGGTTTTGATAGCAGACACAGAAAGGAAACTACAAAAGTACATACGCAAGCTAGAGAAGGAAAGCGAGAAGAAAGGATTAAGTATAATCTATAAGAAGACAGAATCCATAGTTATCAGCAAACGGATGAGCTCAAAACGCAAATTGTAAATAGGGGATATAAAAATCAAACAATTAATAAAAAATAAATATATGTGGGAAGTGAGACACTGAGATCCGGAGACGAATTGAGGGTCGCCAAAGATGCATTCTAAAAGCTAAGCAAAGTATTAAGAAACATAAATATTCCGGTAGAAACAAAGAGAATTGAACTGTTACGTGATATCTGCCCTCCTGTGTGGTAGCGAATGCTAGACAATATCCTCAAAGATGAAGAAGAGACTTGAAACAACAGAAATGTGGTTCTACAGAAATATGCTGAGGATACCATGAACCGAACATGTGAGAAACGACGAGGTTTTGGAGAAAATGTAAACAAAAAGGAAGCTTATATTTAACATCAGGAAGAGGCAGCTGATATTTCAGGGACAACTAATGAGGAAGGAGGAGAAACCTGATAATTACAGCAGAGACTGAGGGAAAGAAGGACAGAGAAAAACAATGAATAACCTAATAGTGAGCTTGAATAAATGGATGGCAGAGGAAAACAAGTAAAATCTCCAACAAGCTTTAGTGAATGAATGAGAAAACAGGGACTAGAAGCGATAGCGAAAAGACGAAACTTACTAACAGCTAAAAATGTTAGGAAATTGTGGAGAGACATGATCGGGTATGTTCTGAAAGAACAAGTCACAGAGGAAATAAGGGTATTTTGAATAACTAGATGACGCGATAATCAAGGAAATGTATATATGGGAATTAGCGTGGCGTCTAAGTGATCACTATACGGATTACTATTCGGATCACAATACAGATTAGTATTCGGATCACAATACGGATTACTATACGGATCACAATACGGATTAGTATTCGGACCATTATATGGATTAGTATTCGGATCACAATACGGATTAGTATTCGGATCACTATACGGATTAGTATTCGGATCACTACACGGATTACTATTCGGATCACAATACGGATTAGTATTCGGATCACTATACGGATTAGTATTCGGATCACTATACGGATTACTATTCGGATCACAATACGGATTAGTATTTGGATCACCATATGGATTACTGTTAGGTTCCTTATTCGGTGGTTACTTTTCGAGCGAGTATTATCGACCAAGTACTATTAGTGCGAATGTTATTCAAATGCGTCTGACACCAGTATTGTTCAACGGCTTTACTATAGTTGTATCTGCGATTACAAAGTCACTATTACAACGAGTATTACGAAAGTCACAACTGGTATTCGTTGATTTTAAATAAATATCAACGAGCGTTCGTTGACACCGCAGTATCATATATATATATATATATATATATATATATATATATATATAGTGAACATAGTGAAGGCAACACTTAGAGACGACAGTCTGTTTCATGCTAGATGCAATAGTCAGGCCACCTGCATCATCTAGCATAAAACAGACTGTCATCTCTAAGTGTTGACTTATATGTTCACTTTTATATTTACACATGCTCTCTCTCTGATATTGAGCACTTTATCCCATAATTATAGCACATCTTAAGACTATATATATATATATATATATATATATATATATATATATATATATATATATATATATATAGATAGATAGATAGATAGATAGATAGATATACCGCCTGTAACTGTGAAATTGTCCAAATCGTGTAACATCAAAATTGACCAAATCGCGTAACACCAAAATTGTCCAATTATTAGATTATGATTTCAACTAGTGTGTCTTAAATATGATAAAATATATCTTAGGAAGTTGTGGAGGGACACGATCGGCCACGTTCTGAAAGAACAACGCACAGAGGAAATAGGAATAACACAAAAAAGATACTGGAATTGTAAAAAGGAATAATAATTATGCGATTATTTGGCAGTGACTACTTTTCTTTTATTCTGTATTTTCTTCCATGTATTTACTATTTTTAACCAAGAGAAACTGTGTGCGCGCTTGTGTGTGTGTGTGTGTGTGTGCGCTTGTGTGTGTGTGCGTGTGTATGCATCTTTCTATACGTGTGTGTAAGAGATGCGGCTTTATACATCAGGACTACATATTGAAATTAATCAACAGTGATATACGTAAGTCATGATATACATTAAAGAATGGACAGCTATAAACATCCTCTGAAAATTTCAATTCACACACGCCGGCATTTCGAAACATTTCTTGGATATAAACAAACAAACATGTTTTTCTCAGGTGTAATAAAAATGATCAGTCCCAAAATTGAGCAAAATAGTTCTAAAAAAAAACAAAAAACAGATTCATTGGTCTAATGACGTGTAGCTTGCCGCTTCGGATGAATCAGGAATACGTGACTCAGCATCGTGTCTAGGTGATGCTGGATAAATAGTGACGCCAGGTCGAAAGTATGGGGCACCGAGTGAGCATCAAACTGACTATTCATTGAGACAAACATTTACAGCACGCCAAGGTGTGCTATGCTGTAAAGGTTGTGCATTTAAGCATATACACTGTTTTTTTTTTTTTTTTTTTTTTTTTTTATTATTAAATAAACAGTATTAATCAAAATTACCAACCCAGAATGTTCCAGAAATTTCAGGAATATATGCTTCTCAGACAGGTATCGAACTTGTATCCTATACGGAACACTAATTTGTTCTGACGTGCGATATCAAAGTCGAAATTACAGTTTATGAACAGCAAATCCTCGACTATCTTTCCCGAATGATTATATCTGCTCATGAAATATTCACGCATATTTTGTATGAAATTTCACGAATATTCAGTCTGGTAAAATGTAATTAACACTGTTTAATTAAAATAAAACAAAAAAAAACAGAGCATTTACTTCATAAAATTAATTAGATCACTTGTATCTATTAAAAATTACGTATAAACAGAAAATATATTGAATAACTATCGGACTTAATCCATTTCGCAATATATATATATATATATTTATTTATTTTACATTCAACATCAACACTTGATAAGACACCGTAGGTGTTGAAACAATGGCTATTTTTGTAGTGAATTTATAACATATTTTTTGCTATATTTTTTAAATAGTTCAGCTGATGATTTGAGTCTGGGAAAGGGTCGGACGAAAGGTACCTTAAAATTTCTATTTTATATCGAGACGATAGTTATGTATACAAATTTTGACTAATAAAAATGTTCCCTGTTTTAAGAATACTATTTACTTGGTGTGGCACTAAAATCTTTTGCATATATATATATATATATATATATATATATATATATATATATATATGGGCACTCGTATTCGAGGATACCCGTCTACAAGGGCAGCTAGCCAATCCCTATTGCAGACGCTTGCTCAGGGTCATTTGTGTTCCAAAAGTGGCGAACACTGGGATAAAGTGTTCAATACCAGAGATAGAACGTATGTAAATATAAATATAAAAGTGAACATTGAAGTCAGTGAGGACAGGAAACGAGTTATAAACCCATACACCAGTTTCACAGACTGGGAGAGGTGTGTAAACCGGACGATATGCAAAACTATATACTCCTATTGGCATTGATCTATATCTTTTGTTTTTATGTATGTTTTTTTTGTGTGTTTTGGTATTTGACGTGTGTGAAATTTACATTATCGTTATTTAATTAATGTAGATTCTACTTTTTATTTAAAATAATATTAGCGGTAGCGTAGTAGAAGAATAATCTTTTATCCAGATGCATGGACTTTCAAGGGGAGATTAGACATTTTGAAGAGAGAAGAAGCAACACTTAATTGCTATTTTTCCCAGGTCTACCCTGACCTAGGCCGGTAGCATTTGTCAAGTCACCAGCTATGGCCAAGTAGTGAACCCCGAAACAAAACACTATGAAGAATAAAAATATATGTTTTCCTAGTAAAAATACCAATAATATATTTTGGTATGAAAAAAATTACCAACAGTAAATTTTATATGTGGCTGAAGACATACAATAAAGTTTAAAATATTTAGATTTCTGTATTTAATAATCCATAAAGTTTGATATGCCGCTAAATAAAATCAATGAATCAACTAAACAATCAACATGTAAGAACTCTTTCATGACATTAATCCATATAATATAATACAATTTCATAAAGAAATCAAATTGTCTTCCACAATATAACTTCGACATAACTACAACATAAAACACATATTACTGCCTCCCGTAATTATATTCACGCAAATATGTATATGCACAAAAGATGAGTATCATTTACCTTGTATTCAATTGTGAAAGCACAATAAGATATATTTTTATTACTGGAAAATTCCCAAGAAAATTAAATTCTGACATTGAATGACTCATGGGGAGTTGATATACTGCTAAACAAATAAATATAACATAATTTACATGACTATTGTCCTCATCTTTGTCGACATTCCAAACACCTGAAAAAGGCCGGATCGTACAACGGCCGAAACGTTGTAATAAATATGGCGACAAAGATGAGGACAATAGTGCGAATAATGTAAATAGTGTGCATAATGCCCGATCTCAGAAATATAGACAAAATAAATATGAACATAAACCGAAATTCTTTTCTGGTATGTATTTCGAAATGGCCTCTGATATTTGGTGTAGTCTAAATAGAAAGCCCTCGGAAGGAGCAGTGATTCAATAGCTGACAAAATTTTGAGGTGGGAAACGGACAATCTCTACAAGATGTGTTGATCTCTATGTTCACAGAGTATATACCATAAAACGTTCTCTCTCCGATGTTGAACACACTTTCCCCATACAAAGAGGAAATTGTTCACAATATATGTTTCGTAGATACCAGTGGCAAAGAGATCGTTTTTCTACCACAGATTGAATCTCACTTGCGATTACGACTTTCCTTATTGCAGAGTGTTAGCTATGTTTTTCTTTATCGTCCACTTTCTTCTCTGTGTATGTATGCGTGTCTATGTATGTGAGAGTGTCATCGTAATCAAACACAGAAGAAAATTCTCCGCTTTACCACACACAAATAATAAAACCCCAAAAAGCATGAATACATTAAAAAAAAAATAAACCAGTTTATCTGATGATCGAAAAAGCGTGAAACTCAGAGTTATATATATATATATATATATATATATATATATATATATATATATATATATATATATATATATATATGTATGTTTGTGAGATTTCACTGATAATGGAAATCAGTGTCTATCAAGTAGTCATTCTCACCACACTTTCTTATGGATCAGAATCGTGGACGCCATACATCAATAGACATCAATACACATCAATCAATTTGATGATATTCATAAAAACTGTGTTCGTTTAATATGCGGTTATACATGGTAAGGGAAAATCTCTAACCCTGATCTTCTCATAAGTTGTGGCGGCGGTAGTATCGAATCCTTTCTGATGCAATTCAGTTCAAATGGGATGGTCATGTCATCAGAATGAGTGATGTTCGGATGCCGAAAATCCACATGTATAGCTAACCTTTTCATGGTAAGCGTAATGTAGGCCGTCCGTGGTTACACTTCAAGGACATAATTAAATACAATTTAAATGATGCAAGCATCCCTTATAGGCGTTCGAACTCGCTGTTGAAAACGAGAGAACTAGAGAAACAGCAGCTATTGAGGCATAACTAACTTTGAAAAGAATCGTCTCAACCATCTGAGTTAATTAGAATTAACACTATATCTTGAACTAATACATCAGCCCATATGATGGCTAACCTTTCCGTTTGTCCCTTGTGGGGGGCTTGTTTGCAAATCCAGTGCAAGATTGTTGTTTCATATGCAACATAAACATAAAAACTGAACTGAAAGACACTCATACGTCGAAAACGACGGAAGAGTCCATCTTGTATATATATATATATATATATATATATATATATATATATATATATATATATATATTATAGATAGATAGATAGATAGATAGATAGATAGATATTATTCAGTGTTACATTAGAAAGTCTACATTTTGTTTCAACGTATTTTTTTTTAACATTTCTTCAGGTGGGAAATCACGGTTCTATTAAACCTTTTTAGTTTTAGTAGCATCGGGATTTTCTTCCTCAGTCGTTAAAAAACTTTAACGCTGAAACAAGATGTAGATTTGATGTTGGTATGTACATGTTCTAATTTTAAATCCTTCATAATAAATAAATATTTACTGCTCTATATTGTATTGAGCCCTTTTTTAATTTAATGTTTTGAAAGCTGAAATCTTACTCATCGTTCTTTTATATTTGTATATATATATATATATATATATATATATATATATATATATATAATATCGGACATTGATTGTTGGTGTAAATAAAATCGTTCTCGATGCAATAAAGCAAAGACATAAATTAGTATTTTCTCATTACGAATCGGGGCTTCCCGCACAATGCAATGTTCAGCTGATGATTTGAGTCTCAATTTTTTAGCTCTTTCATCTATGTTTCATACAGTCTATGAAATTAAGGGGATCATGATATTGGTGACAATATCTCGTCATTTTACATTTAAAATAGCGATAGTTAAAATCGATTGAGTCTCATATCAGCACTTGAATTTTCTGGTGAGGAAAAAATACATATTTATTAATATATATAAACCCATTTTTCCAGTCTGTCATACATATATTACACACACACACACACACACACACACACACACACACACACACACACACACACACACACACATATATATATATATATATATGTAGAAAAATAGGAAAGAATACGTTAGGTAAATATTCCGGAGTATTTTAGTATTCTTGTTTTTATTTTTTAAAAAACAGTGCTCCATACAGAAGTAGAGCATAGATTATAATTATTTTCTGAAAAATAATTATAATCTAAGCTCTACTTTTTATGGAGCACAGTTTGTTTAAAAAAAAAAAAACACTAAAGAACAGCGGATTATTTACCTATATATATATATATATAGAGAGAGAGACACACACACAAACATATATATATATATATATATATATATATATATATATATATATGTATATGGACACACACACACAAACATATATATATATATATATATATATATATATATATATATATATATATATATATGTAAGCAAATATATGGATATAGATCCGACAGTATGAAGAAAAATATACGGTAAAAACAAACAAAAATCCTTATATACATTTATGCTGTTTTAATGTTAATATAATGTCAACGTCGTCGGACGTTTCGGCCTAGTAGACCATCTTCAGGGCATATTCATAAAACATAATTAACATTAGACTATATTTAATTCAACATGAAAAGACGATGGACATAAGAGTCAGACTAATCAAAACAGACAACTGAAATTTTTCAAGATCAGCGTTCCGTTTCAATATGTCCATCGACTTTTCATGTTGAATTAAATATAGTCTAATGTTAATTATGTTTTTTGAAAAAGTCCTGAAGATGGTCTACTAGACCGAAACATCCGACTTTGACATTATAATAATATTAAAACAGCATAATTGCATATTAGGATATTTGTTTGTTTTTTCCGTATATTTTTCTTCATTATATATATATATATATATATATATATATATATATATATATATATATATATATGTAAAGAAAATACGTATGACAATCTGGAAAAATGGGTTTTGTGACGCGTTTCATCCGTTGGGACTTCCCTCGAATTGGTTTCAATACGTTGTGCACGAACGAGAGACGGTACATAAATATATTGAATAAGTTGTTGTAAATAAAAAAATGTGGATACATACTTCAAAGTTCATAGGGCCACGCGTGTTGTAAACTTAGGGTATTTATTATTATTATTATTATTATTATTATTATTATTCAAAACGTATGATGTTTATTATTCTGGTTGCCATATATGATTCTAGATAATAAATCCATCATTTCTTTTTTTCCTTTTCACTGATAATAATTTACGATCAGGCAAGCTTTTTGTTCTGGCTCTATTTCCAATATCTGCACGATATTTCTGTTTTGTGAAAGTAAAAGCCTATCTAGATGAGATGCGGTGGTATCAGATAGCTGTATGTACATAAGCAGAAGGAGTTCTTTGGTCTTCGATAACAATCTTTCTCGAGACAAAATAAATACCTGCTGATGGTTCACCTTAAAACACCCGGAATTAATGAGTGCAGTGTCAAAGACAATGAAATCAGATAACAGCGTCAAATCGAGCAAAGCCACGGGCGAATGTGGCTTGCCTTGTAGGTGCATCGTGGGTAAACATCATGTGAGTTTTCAAGAAAACAACAATAGCATTAATCGGAGCAAGGAGCGACCAGGGAGAAAACTACTCTCCGTTTCAGTTGGAAATTTAACACTAAGAAAAGTTTAAAAAGACGAAATTCAGAAATTTTGTAAAAAGACTACGAAAGAAATTAATTTCAGCATCAGGAGCACGGAGCCATTAAACTGCAAACATCATCATTATTCTTAACATATATATATATATATATATATATATATATATATATATATATATATATATATATATTATAAATTAATTGATTTAAAATATGTTTTTTCCGCTACACAGTTCTAACCATGTTTCAAAAATAGAAGCTAAAAGCCCCAAATTTAATTTTGCAATTAAATTAAAAGCATTAGTTCCATTTCATCCTCAAGCGAATTTTGGAGTAACTTTTAAAAATTACTGGGTTTTAAAGACACAGCTAAAATCACGTTTCCATGGTTACAGAATAATCTATTTGAATTGGACAAGGGATGTCTAGGTATTCCTTATGTCAGTATCATTGTATCAGTTATTAGCTACAATTTGGTAAGGGGTAGGGATGTATTTTTCAATGAAAACTGACATCCGTTCAATGCATGTCGTCTGGATTTTTTAAAAAAATTATTGTTAACGGTAAAAAAATTCTTACGGCATTTTTTTTCTATTCATAAATTTAAAGATTTTCGGGGGTGTTCAGATCATAATACTTTTTATTTAAGTACGATTTGAAATATTCTCATTTTTAATTTTTATTATACTATATTACTATATTCTTTTTAAGAACAGTTAAATGTATTAGACTCCATTATATTATGTAGGATTATTTTAACATCAAGTTTAAGTATGTATATGAGGTTACATTTTTTTTTATTAAAAATTTATGACTGACGGCAAAAATGGTTACTTAATTTCACTGATTTAGTAAACTTTTATTTTATATATAAACCTAGTAATATATTGTTTCTCATGTAAGTACAAAGGACATGGGTCATTCAAAAGCTTACATCTTATGGCATTTCATATTAATTTTATTTTTATTTTATTTTACTATAGGTGTTTTTATTGGATTCTTTTAAGTGCGTGTAGTACTCATTAAAAGAAGTTTAGGTTAGAATTCATTTTATTTAACTACAATTTTAAATTTACATTGAGCACTATTTTGTAAAAATAAAATATCTATAAGAACACCGGATTATATATCTTACTGTTCTTTCTTTATATATATATATATATATATATATATATATATATATATATATATATATATATATCCCTACATGAAACAGTAAGATTAAAAGTGTATAAAATATTCAATATGCAAAAAGAATATTATTTTGTCTTCCATTAAATATATATATATATATATATATATATATATATATATATATATATATATATATATATATATATATACATATGTATATATATATATAATGGATAAATATTGTGAATTTCTTTTTCGGTAAATGATAATGTTACCAAACTTATCAGAAGATACGAAAAAATTTTACATAAAATAAATAGACAACACTTGTCTATATTATTTAATGAAACGTGTATAAATATTTATATATGCATACATATACATATATATATATTTATATATATATATGTGTGTGTGTGTGTGTGTGTTTGTGTGTGTGAATAATAGAAGACAAAATAATAAATCATCTTAGACGACGCGTTTTGTAGTCATTTCTCGTGATAAAATCTCATAAAACCAAAACACAGGCTAAGATAAGTTTTCCTTTTTTCTTTATTCATATTGTCCTGTGTTAAATATGCTATATCAAAAATTCTCTCACACACAGACAAACTTACATGCATATATATATATATATATATATATATATATATATATATATATATATATATATAATAAATTAAGTTATGAAAAACTTGGTAATCCGTATGGGTAGTCCCAAGGAGGATGAAATCCTGAGAGGTCAATGTACATCCAGAGCTAATATTTTAAAGAAAAACAGACCACTTTAAGGTGCCATTATAATAATTTATTTCATCAGAGCCCTTTTAAAGGACGCTAGATCATCAGATAGCACTTCCAAAAAATGAAACGAAAAATAAAAAAAATAAAAAAAAAACTTTCGTTTCATCTTTTCGAAATGCTATTTGATGATCCAGCGTCCCCCCCCCCCAGGTCGATGCTTGGACTTAAGGTAAGCTGTACATTCACTTGCTATCATGAGGAAGAAAACGGACTAACACTCGCTGCCACGTATGTTGGGGCATTTATTAGGACATAGCAATAAATCCGGATAAGCTTATTTTCTTCAATTTCTTTTCAGAATAGACAATGGGACTTATAATAAGTTAAAACTTAATGTTGCGTAACGGTAAAATCCAAGTGTCAGCAAGGACTCTTTGCAAATTACCTCCCCCTCTCATCATTCCCTCTGTTTTTGTTGTTATATGTGTTACATGTAATAGGAGTAGGTAGACTTTCCTACCGCCCGTTCAACACTCCTCCCGCTTCTCTTGGACATGAGTTGAGGCTTACGCATTGTTTCTTGCTTAAGAAGGGGTTCCCGGTACTCTCTCTCTCTCTCTGGCCTCTGTATTAGTGCAGCTCTGTTTCTCCCGTGATGTGTGCAGTCTGTGGCATTACCTCTTCATTCTGAGGGTACACGGTTGACAACTCTCTGGTTGCTTTTTCCTACTTGTAGTTAGGAGCCCTAACTCCTGTGTAACGTCTTGAGCGGCCGCTCTGATCAACAGTTGTATAATACCGGGGTGTTTGTAGTGCCATATCCCGCACGGAAAGATGCCCCTTCAGTCACCTCCGGCCACATTATGATTGCTTGGGGTGAAACGCTTAATAAATATAATATATATATATATATATATATATATATATATATATATATGTGTGTGTGTGTGTGTGTGTGTGTGTGTGTGTGTGTGTGTGTGTGTGTGTGTGTGAAAATATATAGAAAATAGGAAGGAACTGGTTAGGTAAATAATCCAAAGTCCCTTAGTATTTTAGTTATTATTTTTTAAAAAATAGTGCTCGATACAAAGTAGAACATAAATATAATTATTTATTTAAAAATATGATTCCAAATTGGAATCATATTTTTAAATAAATAATTATATATATATATATATATATATATATATATATATATATATATATACTAAATAGGTTTTAGGTTTTCGTTTTTACACGCTACTCATTATCATTATTCATTGTGTAGCTCATGTATCCTTAATTATCATCACCTCAATCATTCCTATGAGTCTTAAATTTTCACAGTTGACTTTATAATGTGTTCCTGACCTTTCAGATATTTCATTTGCATTTTTGAATGTAATTTTAGTTGACATTATTTTAGTTCTTTCTCTGTACTCCCGTGTTCTAACCACGGTATTCCCAGCATTTTTTCTGTAGAAGAACATGCCCGCCGCTTCCAGGTAATTCTTCAACTATAATGAAATTTTCCAGCAGCAGATAAAGAGGCTGATTGATCTTCCGGAAGAATTCCTGTGCATAAAGTTCATGATACGTCGATATTTTCGTATTGGTAACAATTTTCATATGAACATTGCTTTACTAGACAACTTCACGGAACGCTCCGTCGTAAGCAATATTTAAGAATTTTCTGTTCACACTATCCCTGCATCTGATCAGCGACATCTGCCCACAAGGAATGTTAATGGTGTCCGCATCCCTAGAAGAATGCATTATTCTCATATGAATTCTGCTTAAATCCCAATACCTTAATCCATGTCAGGCTTAGTGGCGCGAATGGATCGATTGGGTAAATCAAATAGCGTTCTGTAGCGATAAGAGCAGGTTCTGTCTACATGCAAGTGAGCATCATTTACATGTTCGACGTAGAATTAGAGAAGGAAAATTTATTGAGTGTATTTATCCACGAAATAGTAAGAAAACCCTAGCATCATAGAATGGTGTGTCATCAGTAATAAATCTAATTAAACGTCGCTCTTCGAGGGAAAATAACATTGAATGCCATTGACAAGGTCAGAAAAAAGATGCTTCCAACATCTTTATCTCGTCTCCGAGCAGGATTGTCGTGATTATCGAAAAGTCAGCGTGTTCACGTCACCATGATCCTAGAGCAATTCAATATGTTCTAAAAGATATCCTAAGCATTCCTTGAGTGACACCATCTCTACATTTATCCCTATCTATGCCTTAAATATTGCTGTTGCCTCTGGTCTGATATCCTAAGCATTCCTTGTGTGGCACCATCTCTACATTTATACCTATCTATGCATTAAAAATTGCTGTTGCCTCTGGTCTGATATCATAAGACACCATCTCTACATTTATCTCTATCTATGCATTAAAAATTGCTGTTGCCTCTGGTCTGATATCATAAGCATTCCTTGAATGACAACATCACTACATATATCCCTATCTAATCATTAAATATTGCTGTTGCCTCTGGTCTGACTTCGTAAGCATTCCTTGAATGACACCATCTCTACATTTATCCCTATCTATGCATTAAATATTTCTGTTGTCTCTGGTCTGATATCATAAGCATTTATTGAATGACACCATCTCTACATTTATCCCTATCTATGCATTAAAATCATATGTTTCATTTTAGTGACACCATCTCTACATTTATCCCTATCTATGCATTAAAAATTGCTGTTGCCTCTGGTCTGATATCTTAAGCATTCTTGTAGTGACACCATTTCTATATTTATCCCTATCTATGCATTAAATATTGCTGTTGCCTCTTGTCTGATATCCAAAGCATTCCTTGAGTGACACCATCTCTACATGTATCACTATCTATGCATTAAATATTGCTGTTGCCTCTGGTCTGATATCCTAAGCATTCCTTGAGTGACACCATCTCTACATTTATCCCTATCTATGCATTAAATATTGCTGTTGCCTCTGGTCTGATATCCTAACCATTCCTTGAGTGACACCATCTCTACATTTATCCCTATATATGCATTAAATATTGCTGTTGTTTCTGGTCTGATATCTTAAGCATTCCTTGTGCGACACCATCTCTACATTTATCCCTATATATGCATTAAATATTGCTGTTGTTTCTGGTCTGATATCATAAGCATTCCTTGAGTGACACCATCTCTACATTTATCCCTATCTATGCATTAAATATTGCTGTTGCCTCTGGTCTGATATCCTAAGCATTCCTTGAGTGACACCATCTCTACATTTATCCCTATCTATGCCTTAAATATTGCTGTTGCCTCTGGTCTTCAGCTATGTATTTAAAGATTCTTGGTAACTTACAAAGAAAGATCTGTAACGTTATTGGTCCTGACATGGCATCTCAGCTTCAGTCACTTTTATCACTGCCGTAATGTGCCTTTTCTATAAATATTTTCGTGATAGTGATTCTGACGTCATTTCCTATTCGGTTCCTGAACGTTTCGAATTTAAGCGCTGCCCTTGACGGGCGGCAGGATATCGGCCTTCGTGCTGAGTCTGAGACCGTGTGGGAAGATGAATGGCGTCACAACGGCGCGTTCGCTACTTATCACTTCATATATCTTTGTAATCGCCATTAGACTCATGCGACTCTTTACGAATCCCCTCCACTGTCCTCAGATTGACACCCGAACACACTGAAATGTCCGTATTAGAGCTTCTGCCACGAATACCACGGAATACAGCATGCCGTTTCTAAATTTCTGGTATGGTGAATTTTGTCACAGGGCTCTCACGGACAGTGCCTATCGGTCGCTATTATACTGTCCAGTCAATAAAGTCAAATCAATGCTGATACGCGAAATTAATAATATAAAATGACGACACTTTTACTAATGCCACCGTAATTAAAAAATAACGTAATTTTCAAAAGAAAAGGTTATTCAAGAGATTAATAATACGCATATTACTAACTATAAACACACGTCAGAAACATTATATTACATAGCAAACCTTTATTGAATTATTAATCTAGCACATGTTTATCTAAAACAAAAGTTCTGCACCCAAAAACGTTGACAAATCAACATTCGAAAAACCAACAAACATAATTTGTATTTGTAAATTTACTAGACATACACACACACTTATGAATATAGATTGTCATCATAATTCTACATAGACAAACTAGAATTATTATACACTGACATACATAAAGAAATGATGATGGTTTTTCAGTTAGGCTTGGAATCCGTCAATTCCTTGAAACCTGGCATCTCTCCCAGAATTCGGAAAGCCTCAAATTGTATCACCGTTCTTTTAAGAGTCAAATCACGTGATACATGATTGGCCAATGAAAAGGAAACAAAACAAAGGTGAAAATACCATAATTTATTTCTTCATTTTCTCCATATCTCATTCTCTGACAAAACTTGAATAAAAGTGAAACATTTTAGATTAATTACGTTTTCTATCTTTATATATATATATATATATATATATATATATATATATATATATATATATATTTGGTTGGAAATATGTTTTAGCTCTATCTCTGACATTGAAAAGCGTTTCTAAGGGTACAAACTCACATCTATATATAAATAATTATACATATATATATTTATTTATATTTATATACACTTTTTATACACACACACATATATATATTTATTTATATATATATATATATATATATATATATATATATATATATATAAGTGTGTGCATATATATATATACGTGTGTGTGTATATATGTGTACGTATATACACATATGTTTATGTGTACTAATATGTCTATATTTGCATCAATAATTCTGTACTGAATTTTCGATGACACAATTCATTTTAGTCCTTCCACTTTAGAAATTTCACCACCTTAAATCGGCAAAATATTTTTCCATCAGTGTTACCCAATGAAACCCATTTCTTGGATTGTTTTCATTGCCTACATACTTGGCAGTCAACACGAAATCTTTCTGATGTCGATAGTGAATTGGACATTTACATAAGCGCCTTGGAGCTCCAGTTCCTGGGAAAGCGACAGCTGATTTGTACAGTCTTGACACAAAAGCAGCCGATCTTCTCCCGACTCAATGGAACACAGACTATCGTATTTTTCTACCGTCTTTTTCTTTATAGATAAACGGGGTTCCTTCTAACAAGGGTAGATAGATAGAGAGGAAGAGAGAGAGAGGGAGATTGATTTGTTTGTTTAATGGCCGTGTCAACGGCTTATGGGTCATTTAATGCTGAATGTGATAAAATATGATAGATGGTATTCTGCTGTCAAAATTTAATACATAGTAGATGATAATCATGTTTTGTGCATACACATGTGGACATACTTAGTAGAGGTTGTGATGTGTGTGCTTCTGCTGTAGTTTTGTTGAAAATATATTTCGAATGCATCTTGCTTTATTTAAGAAATTGTAGGACATTGTATGAACTAATGTCATGAAAGAGTTCTTTCATGTTGGTTGTTGATTGCTTGGTTGTTTGGTTCTGTTTAGTGGCATACCTATCTCTACCAATTAGTTCATGCAGAAATGTAAATTTTTCGAAAACCTTCAGCCACAGATAAAATGTATTGTTGGTTATTGTTATGGGACCATAATAACATAATGGACTATTCCATACGTAATAAATACTGCACCTCAAGAGGAAGCAGGGTGTTCAGTCTGAAGTCTGGAGTGAAATCCATCAGGAGTTTGTCAGTCATCCAGAGCGAGCGAGTCAGTTAGTCGAGTCAGAGGCAGTCCGAAACAGAGTCGCGTTCAGACAATTACTACTAGACCTGATTGTTCGTACTAACATTTTCTACCTCTCTGTATATATTCCTGTTTGTAATATATCTGGCTTATTCCATATACCTGTTCGAGTTCTTCTTTATTGGTTCTACCTTGGACGATCACCGGGGTACAAGGAACCGGACAATAACAGTGGCGACGAGGACACCAACTCTCTACGCGGAGGACATACTAAATGATAGGCTGACGAAATAATAGATATATTGAGGAATTTTATTAAATATTCTCTTTGCTATGATTCGGCTAAAAAAATATGATACATGAATCATAAAAAAAATGTTATTGGTAAGGCTGGTTCATCGGTGGTACCATCTAAAACAATGTATGTCTGAATATATATATATAAAACATTAAAAAAAAACATTTAAAAAATTCAAAGAGCAACTGCAATTTTTCTCTCGCTGTACACTTCAACCAACCGGTCCATAGAATTGATGACATAAGATCCGTGTTTTTAGTGCCTCCATTTAACAGCCGACAAAGAAATATTTCAAAATAAAATCTCACCTTAAAGAGATAAGCAGGTATTGGTGTTTACCCAGTGAATATAGGTTTCGCCCTCTAACCAACACCAACAACATTCCTCGGAAGATTGAGTTCCACTT
Source organism: Acanthosepion pharaonis (assembly GCA_903632075.3). NCBI lineage: Eukaryota > Metazoa > Mollusca > Cephalopoda > Sepiida > Sepiidae > Acanthosepion > Acanthosepion pharaonis. The sequence continues at coordinate 4,208,782 of CAHIKZ030001324.1, forward strand.
CTTTGTGTATTCCTCGTCTCTTTGAAAAAGGACACAGGTGTGTCAGAAAATTTCGTCTTTAAAATCTTTCTCTGCGTACTTCAATTTAGTCAGAAGGCTATATCATAAATAATAATAATAATAATAATAATAATAAATATCATCAATGGTATTGTCAAAATTGTTACCGTTACTTCGAAATTCATTAACCAGTTTTTATATCCCATACCCATTCACACACCCACCCACTCACGCACGCACACACACACACACACACACACACACACACACACACACACATATATATATATATATATATATATATATATATATATATATATATATATTTAAAAAAGAGAGAAACCGCAAACGTTTCTTGTTATAATGTTATACTGTGGATTTGTTTTAGCGTATATATTATATTTTATTCTTCACATTTCAGCTACATGAGTTTCCGGTCACGTGACCATCTTCAGGCAAATAAAAGTAATACATATTAAAGGAATAAATTTTCCTTGTGTTCTTTTAATGTTTCATTGTTCGTTTTCTGTATTTGTGTTGAGCCTTGATCTCATTTTGGGACTGTTGGCAAAAGTGAATTTCTATGTGGTAATAAAACCATTAGGTTTGTTCTGGCAGGGGGTGATGATAGATGTTTTCCTGTCCCTACATTACCCTTGAGACTGTCAAATCTATTTACATTTTTATTTATTATCGGTGCGTGCGTGTCCTCGTTAGCTTGCACATGTATATGTACATTCCCACCCCATATATACATACCTTCTTATAAAATGAATCAGCGCACGCACGCGCGCACACACACACACACACATTTATATATATATATATATTTATTTATTTATATATATATATATATATATATAACATATAGACACACACACACACACACACACACACATATATATATATATATATATATATATATATATATATATATATATATATATATATATATATATATACACTTTATTATTATTATTTTTAATATTATTATATATGAAAACATTCAGGTATTGTATATCTATAAAAGAACAATATTATTAAAGAAAAAAGGAAAGGTTAATTTAGCCAAGGTATTTCTTCTTCTGGGGCACTTTATCAACGCAAATCCAAGGATATTATTTTGTGACAAGTATTTCTATATGAGAGCAAAAATGTTACCGTGTTTTCGAATTTTTGATATAAGATTACTAATGAATATCCATAATGTTGGTGTAAAATTCAAAGCAAGTTCATGGATCTGCGGTGATAGATTTCAATGCCTAATAAACGAAAGTCAGTATTTTTTTTTAATTATAAAATTATTTCGTAAAATTTTTTTATAAGATTTGGGCTAAAATGGTGAAAATACATGAGTGCCTCTAAAGCCAAAGTTTTTAAAAACCAATAGCATTTATGCTCATGTATATAAATAATTATTTTAAACTGAAATCCTTACGTTCGACTTGATACAGAATCACAGAGGATGAAAGGTGACGCCCGGCTAAGAAAAGTTTTCCTTTTGTATCGGCCATTGTACGCTCCGGCATTCTTCAGGTGATTGGAATTTCGAACTGAACCCTCAAGGACACACGGCCCAATGGATAAAGACGTTGGTTAGATTCAGTGACTGGAACGAAATAATTGTGAGTTCAGTACCAGCCTACAGTAGATGTGAAACAAAAGCCTTGGAAAGTTGAGTTAAATGGAAATAACTGAGACATCAGTAAGAACCATGACACGCGGAACTAGAATATTCTTCCCCGGTAGACAAAATATAGGGTTCGGTTCAAAATTCCATTCACCAGAAGAAGGCCGGAGCGTCCAGCGGCCGAAATTTTGTAAATATGACAATGAAGATGAAGATAACAGTCCGAATAATGTCAAATATATATATATATATATGTGTGTGTGTGTGTTTGTGTGTGTGTGTGTTTGTGCATGTGTGTGTGTGTGTGAAAAAATGTATATATATATATATATATATATATATATATATATATATATATATATATTATATATATATATATGCGGTACACAGACCCCCACCACGCGTATATACATACATGTGAGGAAATATTATTCAGTGGAAAAATAGAAAAATGCTCTGATTGCTGACATGTATACATTCACGAGACATTCCCGAGAAATGTTCGCTACACTTCCAATCTTTGAATTTCAACATACAAATGCGTATGTATAGACACAACACCATCCATATACATACATATGTCAAATCCGAAACTGTCCACATGTTTATATATGTATGAGTCCCGACTAACAAGCAAGTGTGTATGTGTGTCTGCGTACCTTATCTGATGTACGGACATGCATCTATGTTTGCGTTAGCACGATGACATCACGACGGCGATTCCCCCCCACTCCCATAATAACACCAATACACGCAATCTACATAACCCCTTTTTTTAATTAATCAGTTTGTCTGACGATCGCAAAAGCCTGAAACCCAGGGTTACAAACTCACATCAATCCAACCAAATACATACATATATATATATATATATATATATATATATATATATATATATATATATATAGAGAGAGAGAGAGAGAGAGAGAGGAAGAGAGACAGAGAGCAGAGAGAGAGGAGAGAGAAATAAAATCATAGCTCAATTTATTCTTCCTACTGGTTCGTTCCCTCGTATACTTTTAGTTGTTCATTTTTAAATCATGCAAAAAGCTAATCATAAAATTACTGTTTTGTTACATAACTTCCAAAAATAATGTTAGTGTGTTTACTTTCAAAGTCATATTTTCATGTATTTAGTTGTCATTTACTTAGGTCCGAACGCAGTTACCATTCAATGTTGGCAATTTAGTTCTTTAAACAATCTACGCAAGTCTTTTGTTGATTTCATCCAATGATTGGCTTCCTGATGTAAACTTCACTTTCCCTATTTAAATCTTTCAAAATTAAAACTCGTTTTGAGAATCGTGTAATGTGTGAAGTAAAAGGAAGTCATAAATGGTCTTTGAATTATAACTAATGAAATCACATACGCCTACTTGTATGTTTGCTCTGGTATTATTTCGTTACACATTTAGTTAAACAAAGAAAATGCCGTGTCGACAGGAATGCTAATTTTAAAAGAATATCAGGTTTTTTAAATAAACGAAATATGAGGAATGTTACAACCTCCAGCCATTGCATCGCAAATGAAGAAAAGCAGAATAAATTCCTGCTATTGACTCTATTCGCATTCAAACAATCTGTATTTTAAATGTCTTTGATTTCTTTATTTTTATTTTATTTTCATTCATTTGTCATTGAGAATCTTATCTTTATAAGATTGCATTTTTGTTTCTGTAGTTTTCTTCTTTATTTTTTAAGATTTTCATTTTCATCTGCTTTCTTTCATTTTTCATGTTCTTTTTTTCTTACAAAAATGTTGCTTTTTGTGTCATTTTCATCGTGTTAATATTTTCTGATAGCTTTTTTTCCCCTTTTTGATATACTCTTTTTCATTGCAAGGTCTGTGTTTTTGTTTCCTTATCATTTCTTCTTTTTCTAAGTTAGGATTTTTTTCGTACTTTCTTTTCTTTCTTTTTTTCTGTCTTTTTTTTTTGGCGTTTTCTTTCTATCGTTTTCTTACTTTTTATTCTATCGTTCTCTTACTTTCTTGCTTTGTTTTATCTTTCTTTCCCTTTCTTTTATATTTTTATTTTTTTAAAATTTTTCAGTCTTTTGCTCATTTTCATCTTTCCGTATTTCTCTTTCTTTCTCTTTCTTTCTGTTTTTTTTTTTTTTTTACTTTTTTCGTATTTTCCTTCCTTGGGGTTTCTTACTCGATTTTATTTCCTTCCTATTTTTCGTTCTTTCTTCTGCTCCAATTTATGCTTAGCTTTCTTTCATTTTCTTCCGTTTTTTATTTCATCTTTCTTTCTTTCACCCTATTTTTTACTTTGTTCTTTCTTTCTTTTTCTTTTTTGTTAGTTTCTGTTCTAACCTAGGAAACGTTACTGAATGATGAATAACCAAAACAGAGGTTGGAAATCTTTGTAACATCAAATAAAATATAATACTCTCCAGTGGCATGAAGTAGGTAAACCACTGCTAGAGGTGGACTACTTAGACAGCAGCTTGTATTTACTTGAAATGAGTCAGGTTATGACACAAACTTGGTTTTTAGCGTGGGGACCCGAGTGTCTTCATTCGGGCCGCTGGTCATAGTTTGTCCAAGCTGGTCAGAACTTGTCTAAGCCAGTCATAGCTAGTCCAAGCTGGTCCGAGCCGGTCCAATATAGTCATAGCATTGATACTATCAGCGCAGGGACAAGTTCCGGTGTCAGGTAAATATTAATGTGTTACAAACAGCAGTTAGACAGCAGATAACTCCCATTTACAATAATGTCCATTGCATTTATGAGGATTGGGACATACCCATTCGTGTTCATAGGTACGGTATATAACATTTTCTTTTTTTTTTGTCTTTCATTTTTCTTTCTTTCTAACATTCTGGCTAGGTTTATTTGATAATTTACTATTTGTTTGTATATTTCACTGTAAAGAGTTTCCTTATTAAATTTCCTTTCATTTATTATCAAAGACTTTTTTTCCCATTTTTTTTCTATATTTCTTTCCCTCCCGATATATATAGGTATTATTCCTTCAGTATGTTTTTTTTTCATTTTAGTTTTCAATTCTTAAAAACGCAATTATGGCAAAGGACCCTATTCTAAATTACATTAGTGACAGAATGAATTGTCATGAAAGACGAACGAATTCACAACAACAAATAAATAATAACCCGATGTAGAGAACTGCTGGAATTATATCTGGACACCTAGTCATGTCTCAAGACGGGTTGGTCGACCAGCAACCACGTACATTGAATAACTATGATATGACAATGGGTGCCACCTTAAGGACCTTCCGACCTCGATGCATGTGATGTTTGGTGTGTTTGTCTTATTAATGTCCGAGCTAGCTCGACCGAATAATAATAGGAGAGGAGCAATTTTTCCGCAAAAGATCATCATGATCATTATCTGTCATGGGTTCTTACCTATAACTACAGAATGAACTCTTCCAAACACTATGTATAGGACGCCTCTCAAGAGAGAGGGTCGAATCAAGCCGATTCTCTCGGCTTGACGGTCGAACTCTCTGCCTCTGAGCAGGGAGGAACCCGGACGACGCTCCGCCGAAGGGCAGAGTCTCGTTCGGAGAGGTTGACCAAACGGATCTCATTTATACGGGTTCTACGGGCATTTTTTGGCCGAGCTTATGGGCTCGGGAAACCCACGTTAAACTCGGCCTTGTGCCACATGCAACCCTCGTGGGGGGTGGCTAGATACCGAATCAAGCCGAGAAGATCGGCTTGACGGTCGAACTCTCTGCCTCTGAGCAGAGAGGAAACCGGACGTGGCTCCGACGAAGGGCAGAGCACGTTTGGATAGGTTGATCATCTCGATCCCGTTTATACGGGTTCTACGGGCATTTTTTGGCCGAGCTTATGGGCTCGGGAAACCCACGTTAAACTCGGCCTTGTGCCACATGCAACCCTATTGGGGGGGGGCTAGATACCGAATCGAGTCGAGCCGATAGTAGATCACTCCTAACCAGACTGACAGTCATACTAACACCTTCCACATCTTGTATTATTATTTCGTGTAATATACCATCGTTATTTTTAATCTTGTGTTCATGTTGTTCTTCCTTGGTCCTAAACTGGACTATAACATTATCATTATTAGTGCCTTAACAAATGTCGTTGTAGTACTTTTGCGTAGCTGTATCTAATGACTGAAATATTATTTCTTATTGAAACATTATTCCTCTAATATTATAACATAAACAATATTACAGAAATATTATTCATGACTTAAATATTATTAAGGAAACAATATTCATCACTGAAATATTGCTGGTGACTGCAACCGCCAAATGTCACGATTGTGGGCCAGTGCCTGCTTCTTTGGAAATAATCCCGCATTCCACTCAGGGAGTCTGTCAGGCCATTTTCCCTCAATGTCTCTAATTTTGCCTTAGGTGGTACCTAATAGAATGTTAAAGGAATGTTTTTTTTAGATGCTTTTAAGGTCTTCACTGTTTCTTGTCTGGTGGGATCGCATTTCGCATCATTTGTGATGCAATGTACGTAGGAGATGCCTAGGGTTGTTCTTTAGCATAGCATTTCTAATGCTTGAATTATTCGCTGTAGTGCAGCTTAGGAAAAATAAAAGCAAAAATAATAAATAGTATTTCAATCATATATAATGTTTCTGCAATAAATGATATTGATGTAATGGTTGGTATAGATGATAAATAACTTCTCAGTAAGAAACAATTTTTCAGTAATATTATTTTGGTAATATATCTATGTAAATACGAGGCTAGGATCCGAAGACGTATAACTATGGCTAAAGACGCATTCTAAAATCTAGGCAGAATATTACTAGGAAGATGTTGTTGTTAAAGAAGAGAATACTGAACTACTACGTGATATCTGTCCTCCTTTAGGCAGCGAATGTTGGACGGTCTCGTCAAAGATGAAGAAGAGACTCGAGGCAATATAGCTATGGTTCTACAGAAGGATGCTTAGGATATTATGGACCGAGAGTCTGAGCAACTATGAGGTTTTGGAGTGGATGGAAACAAGGAAGAGGGAACTGAAATTTATTGGAGACGTAATGAGAAAGCACGGCTTAGAGAATCTGATGCTCACAGGGAAAATAGGGAGACACTGTTTCAGTAATAATATTTTAATAATAAATAATTTTCCAGACTTAAATAATATTGACTTATTAATATTAACATAGTCAGGTGTTTTAAAGAAATAAACATTTTTTCCGAAATGATGTTGATATCATGAATAATGTTTCAGCAATAGTTTTTTGTCATAATATTTCCGTAATAATAAATATTTCAATAATAAATTACGTTTCCGTCTTAAAGAATATTCCCTTGATAATGGTAATGCAATAAAAAATAGTTCATTAATATTTTTGCAGCCTTGAATAATGTTTCAGTCAAAAATAATGTTTCCGTGATAAATAAAGTTGCTTCAATAATTTTCAGTTCATGAATAGTATTTTTGAAATATTGTTTTGTTATAATATTTCAGCAATAATTTTTGAATCAGAACTAATATTTCAGTCATAAGTAATTTTTGAATTTCCTTATTAAAATTCCTTTGATTTATTCCCAAAGCATTTTTTTTCATTTTTTAATATATTTCTTTATTTCCATCCCGATATATAAATAATAATATGGGCCTCTGTAAATTTCTGTAAATTTCATGATATTCATGTAATGAATGGTATTATTCGTTGTTAACAAAGAAGTGAGTACTGAACCACTACGTGATATCTGCACTTCTTTACTGTAGCGGATGTTAGATGGTCTACTCAAAGATGAAGAAGAGACTCGGAGCAATGTAGGTATACTAATAATATTTCGGTCATAAATACAGTAATATTGTTTTAATTATAATGTTTAGTAATAGTTTTATAGTAATAAATAATATTCCTCAATAAATAATGCTTCCGTTACTATATTTCTGTCATAATTAATGATTCTGTAATAAATAATGTCTCAGTAATAATTATTTCGTGATGATTAATGTTTCAGTTATAAGATGTGAGCCATCAATAAGATGTTACTAATAATTTAATTATTCTAGCAATGTTTGAGTATCTTGATAGCTGAATTATTTGAATCATATATTTGATGAAGAGCAACTTGTCAGATGACAATATACCACATAACACCATCGAGCGCTTACCTTGAAGTGGTTAGAATGTAGATCAACGTGTTTTAGTGGACTCAGCGGTTTTCAATCTGCTAGTCTGAATCGTCTTCAAGAAGTGTTGGCAAGATCTAAAAGGTCAACCTATCTAACTGCGACCTCATCCCAAAACCACCCTTGCTCCATATGCGGTCTCCTCTGCAAATCACTTGGGGGTTTTAAGTGCCACTTAAGATTATCGCACAAAATTCATAACTGATCAATTGGTTAAGTTGTCAGATCCTCATACATTGAAGCCGACGGGGGAGTTCATTTTATGTATGTATGTATGTATGTATGTATGTATAAAGCGGAAACTGCAATAATGGCTGACCAATTATCCTTTCTTTCTCTTTAGAAACAACTGAGGAGAAAACATAAACATGTACATAACGACTAACCTACCACGGAATAAACGGTATGAACCCCAGATAGATTACATTTAGAGTCAGTTGGTATTCCTTCAACTTCTTAGACTTAATATAAATGGGAAATATAAACAGGCCGATAGCAGCTCGGACTGAGGTATCGGAGAGCCGTGTTCGAATTCCACTCGAATCCAATACATTCACTTAACTTTTGGGAAAGGTATGAATCTTTTTTCTGCAGCTATGGGTAAATAGCAGGAGAGACCGGGTTCTATAGCCTAGGCAACTGGTTTCCCGCATAAAGAAATGGCAAACTTTTGCAGGAAAATTCTGCCTCGTCAGTCATGTATCTAAATATACATGATTACCTACGCGCGTATCAATTAATTTAAACAAGCCGTACTTATAAAATAGTAGACGCACACTTCAGAGATTTGTCTGGTAAATTTCCTCCTAAACTTTCCAAATGGCGGTAACTGTTAATAGACGGACGGCCATTTTGAATTATATAAAACATGGGAATATTTAATTGTACAATTTTAGTATGAATGCTAACTTGCACAATATTTAGAGGGTAGACATTTTCAACTTTAAAACCTTCATAAGAAACTTAATTTTAGAAGTTAAATTGATCTAGAACAAATGATTAGGGTTCGATGAAACAATGTTTCGATCAAATTAAGTTTTTATAGTTTAGGACGAAAAAGAATTCCAACAAGTGTACAATCCAATAAAAATGCTTACATTACATAGAGGTCAGAAAAACCAAAACTGTTCTATTCAGTAGAACATCAAGAAAAGACATATCTGAGTTGTTTTTCTTTCCATATGTAAATATTAACACTGAATTTTGTCTTTTTAATCATACATGGAAATATCAAATGCCCAAATAGTGGCAGTAACAAAAATGTGGATTTTCATTTCGAGCAAGCAAATCTAGCTCATAAAAGCGAACACAAATGTTGGCCACCGAACAAAGGCATTAACTCGAATAAAGGCATTAAAACCATTAAGATGTAAGGGTGTTACTGAGTGTGAGAGAATATGAGAAAAGAATAGCATTTTTAAGGTGACAGAACAATAAAAGAACAGGAGAAGACATGGAGATAACGATTGACGTTGAGATTACATTTTAGAAGATCGAAGATGACTGGAAAGCAAGATGCCATAAGAGAGTTCCACTAGAGATAAGTGAGATTGAAAGAAAAAAAACAAACAAAAAACTGTTAGCACAGAACATAACAAAGTTAAACCCAACAGACATGAAGACAGCTTGGCCCTTTGTTTTATATATTTGCGTATATATTTATATATATAATTTTAAAAGCCCGAATAAAATTAAGAACTCCACCACAGATTATATTCCATGATATATTACATTCTAGTGAACAAATCATTGATATCCTAACCTCGTTAGATGTTGAAAGTATGTTTACTAATGTTCCTGTTAAAACAAACATATAAGTAGTAATGCAAAACCTATATAATCACCCTCACACTTAATATTAGAGCAAATATTTCACCTAAAATCTTGCATAACAAAAGTACCATTTTACGATCACTATGGTAACACTTACAAAAGGTCTGCCGGCGTAGCGATGGGCTCTGGGTCCTATTTTATGTAATATTTACATGAATCATAAAGAAAACCATATATTTAACAATTTCAGTAAACCCTAAATATATTCCAGATATATTGACGACATTTTCCCAATAATGGGAAAAAAGATGAATTAAAAAGCCTTAAAGAAATGTTTGAAAATAAATAATTTCCACTAATCACTTATGAACTCAACATTAAAAACAAAATTCCTTTCCTGGATTTTTCTAGTAGATGATAATAATGATGATTTTATCACTTCAATATAAAAAAAAAGACTAGCAAAAATTAAATTCCCCTTCATTATAAAAGCAAATGTCCAGAGAGATATCAAATTTATTGCGCGACACATTGTTTTATTGAAAATTAAGTAACATAAAACAAACATTTATCAACAATGACGAAGAAAAAAATATTAGGTTTAAATAGATTTTTAAAAATAATATAAGCAACGAACTTGATATATACAAAAATAAAGACGCTATAAAATTGTTTTATTGTAATTAGATGCATCCTAATTATAAAGAAAACGAAAAGGTTATTAAAAAAATAATATGCTGGTATATAAAAGATACTAATAAATACTTTAGATTTATCATCTCTTATGAAAAAATTCAAAATCTAATTCTTAGGATTAATTCATCACTACAAAATTTTAAAATAAGGTTGTCTATGAATTTTTATGTTCATTGAGATATGTTATCTCCAGCACTAACAATCAACATCATTGAATTTTATAGTGGCCACTCATGCCCCACCACTGTCTTGTAAGTTGACTTGTCATTTATAAAAAAATGATGTGCAATTCGAGCATACAAAGATCAACATATAACTAAGAAACACAGTAATATCCACATAAGACAAATTAAAGTAGACAACACCAAGATTTGATATAGAGTACAATGCAAAGAAGACTCAACATTCTGGAGGCTCTGTCTATATTTCTGAGATAAGCTCTTGAAATTATTGACATTATTTACATTGTTTGGGCGGTTGTCTAATCTTTATTGCCATATTCACAACGTCTCGGCCCGGTGAATAAATGTGATGGTTGGATACGGCAACATGATCCAGTGAGTTCAATACCTAGTTACAGCAGTGATGAACAAGAACTTGGAGTTTGAATTAAAGTAAGATAACTGCGACATCCGGACGAGGCATGGCCCATGGAACTACGACAATCCACCCCGGTGGACGAAATAAAACGTTCACTTAGAAATTCTAATCACCTGGATTTCATCATGGACACGTGGCCTGTGAATATGAGCGTTGTTGGGTCTAGTGACTTGACCCGAAAGAGTTGTGAGTTCAATAGCTGGCTACTGCAGTGCTGAACAAGAATTTGAGAGTTGAAATAGTGAGATAACTGAGATATCTTGAAGAGGCATGAGTTCCGCAATTATTTTCTAAGACATTTTTATGTTTATACATTATAGATTTTTAAGTAAATGCTCTGTTTATAATAAACATATAATATAATTTATAATATAAATTTCGCGGACATTCAGGCCGGTAAATGTTAAATACTGTTTATTATAAACAGAGCATTTACTTAAACATTTGTATCTATAAAAAGAATGTATAACCTTAAAAACGTCTTAATTATATATATATATATATATATATATATATATATATATATATATATATATATACAGAGAGAGAGAGAGAGAGAGAGAGAGAGAGGAGAGATGGAGAGAGAGAGATGGGTAGGGAGAGTAAGTTATGGAAGGAAAAAAGATGCTAAAATGTCGCGACGAGTTGATCTCCAATATTCTCCTTTCATTGGATGTGACAAGTAAAAGAGAGTAAATATATTCGAAAAGGAACATAGAAGAAAGAAAAAAAGGTGGTAGAAAAAAAAGGGACTCAAAAACAATAGAAGTGTTTCGGACATGACAAGTAAATGAGAATAAAAAAATATACAAAAACGGTTAAAAAATGTTTATTCAATTCATATAGAAAAATAAGGAGATCAATCATACCCGTTATAATTTCAAAAAAACTTGGTGATTATGAAAATAATAGTAGCAAAAAAAAAAAAATCACAATATAATTTTATTTTAAGAAACAATTTTTTCATATTTATTTAAGAAAAGGCTAAAATGCCAACGAACCTCGCAACCCGAGTTTTGAGCGTAAGGTGTCCTCAGGCAAGTACAAGATAAAGAAAACTACTCCAATATACCAGAACACCGGAAGTGAAAGTCGTATTTTATCCTTTTTTTAATATCTTAGATCTACATATTCGATATTGAAATTTGACTTGAGCTCTTTTTTGTCGTATATACCTTTCAGGCGCGGGTGTTTTCAGTCTTCCTTTTACCTATCCATCCGTATATATATATATATATATATATATATATATATATATATATATATACATATTGATGTGATATTTTATAGACTCTCTCAGTTCATCTTAATGCATTCATCTATCTATATATTGCAATATAATATATATATATATATATATATATATATATATATATATATATATACACACACACACACATATATATATATATATATATATATATATATATATATATATATATATATACAGACACACACACACACATATATATATATATACCGATGTGATATTTTATAGACTTTTCTCAGTTCATCGTAATGCCTTTATCTATCTATTATATATATAAAATATATATATATATATATATATATATATATATATATATGTATGTGTGTGTATATATATATATATATATATATATATATATATATATATATATATATATATATATTGATGTGATATTTTATAGACTTTCTCAGTTCATCGTAATGCCTTTATCTATCTATTTACTGCAATAATATATATATATATATATATATATATATATATATATATCCGTATTACATCAGCTGTGTATTACATATATACACATATGTATTGAGTGATAGAAAAAAAAATGTTTTCAGTCTGATATTTTATATTGCAAACCGAGTGACACATTTTAAAAGTTGTCCTGTCCATTTTTTTATTTCGTTATTTATGTATTTATTCATGTAGGCTACAGAAGGATTCTTTGCATTATACACGACTAACCCTGGTTATTCTGACAAGTCCCGGAGTAAAGCGGCAAGTTTTTGCTTGTTGACTTCACATGTTTACGTTTTTTTAATGTGGGCAAGAAACAACTTTGGAAAAATAATGATTTATATTCTTGCGCTAGCGGTAAGTGTTTTCCACGCAGCAGGGATTCAACACGTTGAACGTTCTCCACAAATACGCACGCATATGCACATAGACTCAGAGACATAGGAACACACAGACACACAAAGAAACACTTACGCAAGCACACAAACACACACATATATGAGTGTATATAGAAAAATATATTCTGTTTTTCTTCTCCCTTTATATGTGCTATTAGGAAGGGATCGAAACTTTGTCCCAATTTGCGTATATATATATATATATATATATATATATATATATATATATATATATATATATATATATATATGCCAGTTAGATGTTTTCCATAAAAGCTGTCTGCGTGCAATCTGTGGAGTTAAGCTTCAAGATAGGACATGTAACATAGACCTGTTTAACAAGTGTAATATTGGAGGAATCGAAACTTTTATCATACAGTCTCAGGTACGTTGGACTGGTCATGACTTGAAAATGTCTGATGACTGGATACCCAACGTCTTAATGTACAGCCAGTTAAATCAGGGCTACAGGAATGTAGGACACCCATAGATAAGATACTAAGACAAGCTGAAAAGCAACTTGTCAGCAGTCAATATACCACATAACACCCTTGAGCGCTTAGCCTTGGAGCGGGTAGAATGGAGATCAACGTGTTTTAGTGGACTCAGCAATTTTCAATCTGCTTGTCTGAATCATCTTCCAGAAGCGAGAGCAAGATCTAAGAGGTCAGCCACTCTAACAGTGATCTCATCTCAAATCCTCACACTTGATCCATATGTGGCCTCCTTTTTAAATCCCTAGCGGGTCTTAAATGGCACTTAAGATTATCGCACAAAATTTCATAACTGAATAAATAAGCTGTCAGATCCTCATACGTCGAAACCGACGGGAGAGTTCATTATATATATATATATATATATATATATATATATATATATATATATATATATATATTATTTATATATATATATATGCGGTACTTATTGGAAACGCTCAATATCAGTGACAGAGCTAACATTAACATAACATAAGTTAGAGGGACAAATAAATAGACTGACGCCCATTGGACTACGCCATTGATATACACTTCTTACCCGCGACTACGACGAGTACCAGTCGATTACTGCTACCGAATTCTACTTGGTTATAGTAGCCAAAAACATTTAGCTACTTCGTTCAAATATATCCCTTTCCGGACATATCAGTTGGATCTCATCCACGTCGACAACTGATAAAATACGTCATATTCTGTTTTTGATATATAATGGTGAGGTACTTCACAACTGAATCGTCATATCAACGTATCGAATGTGAGTAAATGATGTGTATACATTGTATGATGCTAAAATGTATGCAATCTGTACCTATCGGAAACTTATTAAATATTATCAGCAGCAACAATATGTGTGTGTGTGTGTGTGTGTGCGTAATGAAGAAAGAAAGCGAGCAAGAGTGAAATTTGTTCTTGTTGCTGCTGGTAATATTTAATAAGTTTCTGAATTTTAACACACACACGTACACACACACACACACACGTGTGTGTGTATGTGTGTGTGTGTGTGTTTTAAAATTTGTGTATTTAAACGGAAAATTCTCTTTTAGGCAAGTATGATTGAATAAGTAACAAACATAATGTCTGCTAATTTTTAATAAAATCCGTTCATGCTCACGAATAAAAATATTATTATGTTCAATGCACGGAAGGTTATTCGTGGGTATTAACGGATTTTATTAAAAATTAGCAGACATAATGCCTGCAATTTATTCATTTCAGTCATACATGCATAAAAGAGAATTTGCAGCCTAAATACACACACACACACACACACACACACACACACACATACATATATATATATATATATATATATATATATATATATATATATATATCATTACTTATAGGCATTAAAATTATCTCGAAGCCGGAGAGGATGGGAAGGTGGACCACTGGGGCCTCATAACAAGCTACATTTTTTTTTAATGTAGCGATATTTCGCTTAAATTTAAACAGATACCGTAGATAAGAATACGGCTAATGCCAGTAAAATTAACTTCGCTTATCATTTAACATCTTTCAATTTTTCTTTATGCAAATTAACACGATATATAGCTTCACTTTGACCAGATGTAATATATGCAAATATATTTAAGCAGAGAAGAATTTTACTCGATTTTCATTGAAATGCAATTATGTACAGATCACAATTTCCTCTTTAATTCATTGAAAATTCAAAATTTTCCATCCTTCTCTACATAAACGTCATTAGTAGGAATTGAAAGGAATTATTATTGAATTGGCCAATTATTCCTTAATTGTATTCATATCTCATTTGTTCTTAAAAGAAATATTTGCTGAGTAAAATTTATCTATTTTAATTCACTTACAACCAACACTATAATTTAAATAAAACTAAATATTTAGGTTGATAAAACAACATTTATATTAAACGTAAACTGTGCAGGCTCCGTGGACAATAATCGTGAATCTTACAGCCACATCATACTGATCAACGAAGTTAAGCAACGTCAAATCAGGGCAGTACCTTGATGGTTGTCCGCTTGGAATATAATGGCTGCTATAAGCTTGGGTGTGCTGGTGGTGTAATGGGCAATGGCTCAGAGCCGAGTTCCAATTCAAGTTGTGCTAGTTATATTTCCTTACGCGCACATAAAATTGGGGAAAATATAAATGGACCTATTCTCCCGCAGCTATGGGTTAAATAGTAAGACTTGTATCACTAGATCATTATTGTCTCCCACACTAAAGAAAAATCTGGATCTGTCTATATTTCTGAGATGAGGTATTATGTAAACTATTTACATTATTCGGTTTATTGTCCTCATTTTGTCGTCATATATATTACAACGTTTCGGCCGTTGTACGCTCCGGCCTTCTTCAGGTGGTTGGAATGTCGAACTGAACCCTTTATTTCGCTCACTGGGGTAGACTGTTCTAGTTCCACGGGCCATGTTTTAATGGATGTCAGTTATCAGTCATCTGTTAATTTCCCTCTGAAAGTTCTCCACGGGTATTGAACTCACATTCTTTGGGTCCAATTACTGGATCTAACCAACGCCTTTATCCACTGTGCCATGTGTCCTTGAGGACATCTGTGTATGAATTTCTCTATATGAATTTTATAAACCTAATGTCCTCAACGACCATTTTACCAGGTCTGCTAAAACATGCAATGATAACAGCAAAAAATATATATAAAAAATTTCAATATTAGCACTCGTAAAAATGGTCGCTGATGACATGTTTATAATACCCAGAAACTCATAAACAGATCTCCTCAAGGAAACATGACAAAGTGGATAAATGCGTTAGTTAGAT
>CAHIKZ030001324.1:4230000-4302500 GCA_903632075.3 Acanthosepion pharaonis
TCAGCTGCACACTATGATCAATGGTTAAAATGGCCTTGATTAAGTGAATCTTGCCGGTCTTGCCAGAGACCTTCATACTTTGAACACTGTAGACTGGCGCTACAGAATGCCAACCAAATAACTGTACCAAATAACAGAAACTACTTCACTTTAGGACTACCAGCAGAAGCAACAGCTAAAATGAATAGCACATATAACTTGATGATAAACGAATGACATAATCAAAATGTTGGTGTTTCATACTACTTCAAGTAAAATTTTAGGAAGGAAAACCCTGTCAGTACTGACAAGAGTAATAACAGCTACTGAAATTGAGGAACCTACATTCCTGAAAAAATAGATTAAGGGAGAGATTTTATATATTTTAATTGAAAACATTACCGGCTGTTCGGTCAGACAATGTTAACTATTTCCTAATAGTGAAAAGGCTTATATTATATTTACTATTGCCAAGCACTTTTAGATGTACACTTGCTGTGGGATGGGCGACACGAGATCAAATTTCTTATAAGAAACTATCTGAAAGGTATGAATCCATCTCTTTTCCTATGTGGGCGACATAATAGCACAGATCTCTATAGACTTGCTTGGTAACCAACTATGAAAAAGGCATCTCTGCAGTCTAAACAGGTTGAGCGTAAGGCTAGAAAAATTACCCCATAAAACTACGTGCTAGTGAATCCACAGCAACTTGGTATCTATACTGATGGCTAAACTCCTGTTTCGACACCAAGACTGTTTAGTTCGATAAGGTCAGTTTGGCGGCTCATGTATAAAATGACCTTCAGTCTTCTGTTAACTGGTGCAAAAAATTGCTTGTTAATTTTAACGCCTTCAAAACGAAGTCACTACTAATTATCGGAGTGACTTCATTCTATCAGCATGACTGATGCTAACCTCCAAGAGAATTCTCAGCTTAACATTCTCTGTTGGCATGAAGTGAAATAACTATATAAAATATATTGGGTTTTTTGCTGCTAGGAAATTTGGCTCACTGTGTTGCTATAGTCATTTTTCTTCTCTAGAATCGATATTGCATTCGTCCATGCATCGAATATTGTTGCCGTATATGGTCGGGTGCTTCTGCTATATATTTAGAGATTCTTGATAGAATCCAAAGAAGAATCAGCAAGCTCCTGATCTGGCGTCTCGGCTTCAGACATTTTGCTACCACAGTAAAGTTGCTTCTTCATGCCATTTCTAAAAAATACATTCATGGTAATTTTTCAGATGAACTATTCGTTAAGGTACCTAGACTTTATGAATTTTTAGCGCAGTACTAGATTGGCGGGAAGATTCCACCAATTTACAGCTGGCTAGATATACTAAGTTTCTTTTCCCGCATATTTGGCTTGTGGAACTCTCTCCCGGATCCATTATTTCCAGCCGACTTTGATCTGCAAAATGCAATGTTACTCGTTTTCTACTGTCTTCTTGATTATTTTTCTATTATTCTCGATCCTTAATAATGTTTCTGTTTTTGAATTCTTTTACGCCCAGTAACTGTTTGTGTCTTAGTGGATTTACTGTCTTGCATGGGGTGAATTCGATGAAAAATACTAGTGTCGTTCATTGTTACTCTATGTTTACTTCTTCAAGAAGAAAGTTCTTTCTAGCTACCATACGAGATTTTGTAACATTTTGTTAGAATAGCTCTGAGATCTTTATAACGGTTTTAATCATATTACTGCAAAAACATTCTCTCGGGTATATTTAAAATAATTCTTCAAGGTGTTGGTCAAACACATTATTTGGTGGAACCCCAGCTCCGTAACCCTCTGGAAGTCTGTTGGCGAGCAGGGGTGTTCATAGAGCCGTAACGTCAGGAAAACGGCAGAATAGGCCTATGGATTTCCTGTGATGGTGCAACATTTCTCAAACCTCGAGTTAAGCTTGAGAGGCAACACTTCGTGTCGGTAGAAACAAATAAAATAAAATTTCAGTTTTAAGAACAAATGTTTTTGAGTCTTTAACTTGGAGATTTACGAGAAATTTCAATCATACGCAAAATATATTATTAACAAAAATATGTCCAGAATTGGCACTTTATTAATGGTCAGACAATTAGACGAGAGATCTAATCTCACTATGGTTGAATTCCCAATAATATCGCTCGTTGTGAAGTACATGAAAACTTACCACGTATTTGTCCAAACTCTGTGAATAAAATTGTTTAGAAGAAACTGTTTGCAAGCTGTCAATGATTGCAAAGTAGCAAGTCATCGTGACCGAGAGTATAAACGTACTCGTTTTGTTTAAACTCTTGATCAGGCCAGACATTCCCCAAACACTTGTAACTGAATTCCGTTCAGCATGGTTACAGTTTTCATTATTTTTTTTTTCTGCAAGATAAATGTACCTTCAAAAAATGTACGATGTTGAACAATGAATAAAACAATTACTGTACTGATGCGGCATTCACCCTGGGCGGATTGAGCCGGCTTCTTCCTGTTATGAGAAGAAGATTCTTGGGATAAATTACAGAAGTAGGGTACCCAGGCCTACTCGGATAACGTTCTTGCTTGCCGCGGGGTTCCCACAGACGCAGAGACAGGAACGACCAGAAGCCGCCGGTTACCGATGCAGACGCTCCTTGGATTTTCACCAGAGCCCTTAAAACAATTAGCATTATTTGCGCTATTTAAATGGTTTGGATTGTTGTCCTCATCACGTGCCATGCCACTTCCGGATAGTTATCAGTTATTTCCCTTTAACTTAATTCTCCAAGTGTTTTTGTTTTTTTTTTCACCTCTGGTGTAGCCAGGTATTGAACTCACAACTCTTTGGGTCAAGGCACTGGATTAATTCAAACAACGCTTTTATCAACTGGGCCATGAAATGAAATTAAATTAAATGTCACTCTCTCATACACGTGATGTCTATGAGAGAATGACATTTTGCACGCTACGGTCTTCTTCATGCCGGACCGTATAAAGTCGTGAATATGGCAATAAAGATGAGAACGACATTATGAACAATTTCAATACTATAAATAATCACAATATCACATCTCAGAAATATAGAAAATCAATTAGAATTATTAAATGTATAAACGGATATGCCTGAGGTCATTCTTTTTATTGTTTCGATCTATGCAATATATCCTCTTAGAGGTTCAAGTATTAAAGTCAGTATACATCATACAGGCATACAATTCATTCTCAATTTGTTTTGTGAAATAACTTGCATCATCAATCATTAGTTTCTGCTGTAAAATATTTATGTTTTAATAATTACTTTGCAAATCTTGTTGGCGTATATTCCTTCATCGAATTCTTATGACATTTTCGCTATTACATTTTTCAAAGCGAATTCATTAAAAATAAATCAAATCAAATAAATAATCACTCAGCTTTAACATGGCTCTTATTAATCATATCGACAATTATTTCTTCTTTAAAACAAATGAAACATTAAAATTTATCAAGAAAAATGACAAGTTTTCAATTCATTCTACTAGAGCAGAAGAAAACTACATAGCTCGGACCTTTATTTAATTCAAATATTAATACACGAAACATGATTAGAAGAATGAATGCCATATATATATATATATATATATATATATATATATATATATATATATATATATATATATATATACTAGCAGCAGTAGAGCCCGGCGTTGCCTGGGGATATAACAGTAAGAGATAGATCAAGTATCCACCATCATAAAACTGAAAAATAAAATTGACAAAAATTATTGTTTAAGGTTGACGGACACGCATGTCTTAATTAGTTTTTTTTTTTTTTAGGAATTGGTCAAACCCAAACTCAAACAAAAACATTGTTTTCAATCGTTATAAGTCTCCCAATTGAGTAGAATAATTTTATAAACAATTGTCTAGTAAATGGAATTTTTAAAGCATTCTGAATGTAAAAATAAAGAAAAAAGTGTGCAAGACAATAAGAAACACTACATGCCAAAAAGTTTTGTTGAAATCGGTTGAAAAATGTAGGTAGCCTTTCTGTAATCTTTTAGTTTTACAATTTATGATTTTTACTTATTGAATAAAAGATAATTGCATATTTTGCTTGTGGTAATTCATAATTAGAATTCTGATTTGAATATATTTTCCACTCGTTGTTTCTAATACAAAAAATATTAACTTTATTTGGGTTTATTAATTATGATCTAACAAATCGTATTCATTTAGTAGCCCTTCTGTAATAATAATCTTTGACAATTTATGATTTTTACTTGTTGAATACAGTAAAAAAATTGGACACCATGTGTATTTAAAATAGTTTCCCGTTCCGGTTATTATTTTTAGTTAGGACTTGTGTATGTTTAGATTCCATTATCTTTCCCTAAAGATAAAGAATTTATCCGATGTTTGTATTCGTACAATCAGATCATTAGATTATTGTTTAAGGTTGACGGGCACGCATGTTTTAATTAGTTTTTTTTTTTACGAATTGGTCAAACTCAAACAAAAACATTGTTTTCAATCGTTATGAGTCTCCCAATTGAATAGAATTTTATTATAAATAATTGTCTTGTAAATGGAATTTTTTAAGCATTCTGAATCTTAAAAATAAAGAAAAAAGTGTGCAAGAGAATAAGAAACACTACCTGCCAAAAAAAAGTGATGTTTTGTTTTATCGGCTGAAAAATATAGGAAATCCGTTCCCATATTTAAAGGAACCCACACACACAAACAACCCGATGTGAGTTGTCGCCCTTCCATTTTCACGATATCTCTTAATCGTGTTTTCAAATTGATTTTGTGCAAAAACAATTAAATTTTTCCCATTTTTGGCGCTGTTAGAACCACCACAAGGTAATTTTATGTAGTCCTGTGAAGTTTTGTTGAAATCCGTTGAAAAATGTAGGAAATCCGATCCAATATATAAACGTTACAGACACACACACGCACACAATCTGCGTTTTATAATAAGTAAGATATATATATATATATATATATATATAATGTATGTGTTTATATATATATAAATATATATATATATTACAGGTATGTATTCTGGGCGTATCCTAGTAATAATAATTATTAAAACTCGATGTCTTTGTTATAACAGAACATATGTATTTTTACAGCAAAAAAAAAAAAATAAAATAAAATAAAATTGCCTCAACATGGTGCTGTCCTCTTTCAAGCCGGTCTGTACGCGGGTATCATCAGCCTCTCAATGTCTGTCTCGGTTCATCGTTTTAAATTTATTTTCAATGTCAGTCCTCCTCTGGTAGATGCCTTGTTAATGAGAAGGGGATTGTGTTACTGATTGGTGGAGTGCATAAGGTATCTTATTACGGGGAATTGGTTTGGGAATTTATTTATGGCTAGAACCATACATTGTTTTGTTTTATATATATATATATATATATATATATATATATATATATATATATATATATATATATATATATATATATATATATATATATATATATATAGATACAGAGAGTTAGAGAGACAAAGGGAATAAATTATATATGCAAAAATTATATATTATATATATTTGAAAAATATGTAAATTAAACATGAGATGATAAGGAAATGCCATTTTTAAGCATTTCATCCAAAAAAGGCGAGAGAGCCACTAGAATGCAGGGGCAGACAGTGAGTTAAAGTGAGGGAAAAGAAGGCGTGTGGGGGGATTGAGGAAAGGAGAAAAGAAGAACGGGTTCACGGCAGCATAAGATGGCGATTGATGTAGCCTATAAACTTTTGAAGATTTCCCTTATCCAGGAAGGCAAAAAGAGGAAGTGAGTTACACTATCAGGAAAAGCGAGAAAAGAAACCGCTGGAGTAGAAGTGGTGGTTGCATTTAACTATTTTAACAGTAAAAGAGTAATACCTAAATGCAATCTAGTAGCCTGCTTAAATTCATGTAGTCTGTGGAAGATAGGTCAAGAGAACAGTTGCCATGAAGATATTTGTAGAAATGACAGAGGGAAGCCACGTCACGTCGGTGAAAAAAGTAACTGAGATGCCAAATCAGGATAAATGATGCCAAGTCAGATCTATGAGTGAGTGACACTTAATGTAATTTACTTTTAGTTGCCATGTATGCCAAAGCCATATTATTTCAAATACAGTTTTTCTTTCAATCAAAACGGAGGAAGCCAAAGAGAACAGATGCCCTCGGCGAAACGCGACATTTCTTAATTTTTTGAAACTTTTATATATATATATATATATATATATATTTGTTATGAGATATTATACAAAAAACATTTATATATATATATATATATATATATATATATATATATATATATATATATCTTAACGTGGTCTGTCTTTTATTCAAACATATCTGCTCTGAATTTTACATTGAGCTCTCTGGATATCATCCTCCTCAGGTCTACCCATACGGATTACTTAAGTTTGAATAAACTATATATATATATATATATATATATATATATATTATATTTATGTATGGATATATTATATAAATACATAATGATAATATTTTGCTTTACTTTGTATTGAGCACTTTTTTTAAAAGTAAATGCGACGAACTCTGGAATTTTATTCCATTTGTTCTTTCTCTCATTTGTATATATATATATATATATATATATATATATATATATATATATATATATATATATACTAATACTAATAATCATAATAATAAATAAAAATTTTGTCCTCCACTGGATGCATAACACACAGAGTGTGGTAGCCTAATGCTTTCTATCAGGAATCTTTCCCTTCCAATATCAAATAACCAGAAAAATATATA
This sequence comes from Acanthosepion pharaonis, assembly GCA_903632075.3. NCBI lineage: Eukaryota > Metazoa > Mollusca > Cephalopoda > Sepiida > Sepiidae > Acanthosepion > Acanthosepion pharaonis. The sequence goes on from CAHIKZ030001324.1 coordinate 4,236,718, forward strand.
TATATATATATATATATATATATATATATATATATATATATATATTGTTACTTCCATATTTCATCTTTTTCACCTTTTACATCTTTTTGTACATCACAGCCGTTTTTCTTCTTTCTTTTCTGCTTTGTAACATTTTATCGTCGTTGACATTTTGTATTTCTTCCATCATGCTTAATTTCGTCTTCACCTTCTAACATTAGTATGAATTTGCTTCGGCTTAACGTAACAGTTACTTGCACAGGAATTTTTTTCTAGTGTTTACAGTTCAACAACCAACCAACGACCTAGCATTCTATTTCGCCCAAATACAGCCAACTGTTCCCTTCACCAAACAGAGATTAATTGCAGATTACACTAAACATTTTAGGTTTAGTTCACAACCAGTCGAGGAAAAGAGCAACTCCGAATTGAAGACTGGTTAGGCGTGGGAAGACGCAACATTAACTGTAAAATGCTACTTGCTACAGAAACCACAGATGCAACACCGACATTTGTATGATTGTTGTTCTATACCCGACAGACCGACAACAGGGTTAAAATCTCTTCTTGTGTATTCGAGAGCTAGAGTTTTGTTATTAAATTTCGTTTTGTTATTAAATTTCATTCATTGCTTTCTTCTGTAACACTTATTTGTAAAATTTTTATATTTTTTTTAAATTTAGAAAAATGTATTTTTGTCATATATTGTCTTCATTTAAATTTCATATTTATAAATCACAGACACACACACACATATATATATATGTGTGTGTGTGTGTGCATATAGAAGATGTATGTTATACTTGTCAGTGAGATTTTGTAAATGATTATATATATATATATATATATATATATATATATATATATATATAAAGGCTTCCCATACTTAATACTCTCGAATTCACTCTCGTATGGTCATGTGTGACGTCATGAACTGCGGTGTGATTTTCGCTTCCAGCGTCTTATATACACGTGTTTATAGTTACTTGGAAATCATACATGTAAACCGAAACAGACTATCATTACATTCTTGTCCGTATATTGCTTAATTTATTGTACAGTAATTTGTCATATTTGATAATGGCTTATGTAAGCCGAAAGCATAGATTGGATTAAAAATATGGGTCAATATTGTTATTTTATTTCTTCGTTTAATGATAATGTTATTAAGCTTATCAGACGTTATGAAAAGTGTGTGTGTGTGTGTGTGTGTGTGTGTGTATACAAATAAAGAGAAAGAATAGACAGATTAAGAATCCACCGTTCTTAGCATTTACCTTTATCTACTGTGCCATGTATCCTCAAGGACACATGACACAGTGGATAAAGCCGTTAGTTAGATTCAGTGACAGGACCTAAAAAGTGTGAATTCAATACCTGGTTAAGGCGGTGGAGAACTTGGAGAGGGGGAATTAGCAGGAGATAATTGATAACTGACATCCATTAGACATGGCAAGTGGAACTAGAATAGTCTACCCCAGCGAGCGAAATAAAGGGTTCAGTTCGGAATTCCAGCCGCCTGAAGAAGGCCGGGCGTACAACGGCCGAGACGTTGTGATAAATATGGCAACAATGATGAGGATGATAGTCCGAGCAATGTAAATAGTGTAATAATTTTTATTATAAAGCATTTTCCATCGCTACATTTAAATTTCTGTTTCGGAACTTAAAAATTGTTCCTCAAAAGGCGATGTTGGATAACTTATGATGAAAATGATTTACTTGGAAAATCAGAAAACAATTCGGTAGATCATTTGATAGTTAAAAAGAAGTGGGGAAAACAAGATTCCAAAATTAAAAATCACATTTGTGGGTATGTCTTGATTAACCAATCAAAAGACGTATCGAAGCTAAAATAGTAAAATGAGGTCAGACGTTAGGGGTACGTTGGTTATTAATTCATGTCTAGATAAATTGATACTTTTAAGGCAAGCCAGCACATACAACAACCAGTTACGAATATAAATTTAAAATACAATGAAGTGGACTGAGATATATTTAACAAAAGGTTAATTTTAAGGAATTTATAGATTTAATAGCTATTATAACATGATTTCGTTGTCAAGCTTTTGAATCTTTCTATACTTAGTTTTTGATTGGTTATTCTAGCTTTTGTAACAATGTTTCCCCCTAGTGTAGCATCGTTAATTAATCTGAAACTTTTAAAACCATTTATTTTATCTTCAATATCATCACTTGATAAGACACCGAGTGTGTTGAAACAAAATGGCTATTTTTGTAGTGATTTTATAACATACTTACGTTATAAATTTTTAATAATTAATAATTATATCTGCTCTACTTTGTATTGAGCACTCTTTTAAGAATAGTAATTGTGGGTTATTGGAATTCATTCCGTATATACCAATTATATACTTGTATATATATATATGTGTGTGTGTTTGTTCGTGTGCGTGTATGTGTGCGTGTGTTTCTGTGTGTGTGTGTGTGTGTGTGTGTGTGCGTGTGCGTGTGTGTTAGAGCCGTTTCATATCGTTTGGATTTAAATCCGACCAACGAAACTTGAGCTTTTTATGCATATACTTACGTACACATGTACATACATACACAAGCAACCAGGCCTGTATATATATATTAGGGTCTTTTTATGCATACTTGTAGACATATATACATGCCCACTCATATATATATACCCAGAGACAACTTACACATACACGAACATATCCACATAATAGGGCCTTATATATATATATATATATAGGCACACACACACATATATATATATGCATATATATATATATATATATATATATATATATATATATATATATATATATATATATATTTAATTTTTATATATTTACCTGAACACATATAGACCTATAAATAAAGACAAACGGAAAAAATATTTTAGTAAAATAATGTAGCAAATATTTATACGTGTTATATTATTATTATTATTAATAATAATAATAATAATCAAGATACAAGAACCTTGAAATAGAAATCTCAAAAATGTGGCGCATGACGATATTAACAATTCCAGTTGTAGTTGATTGGAAAAGATACCATTAGACTTAAGGAAAGAATATCTGGTAGCCCATGTCTTAAAGATATATAAAAATTGTTCTCACATGTACAGCCCACACTTTACGAAATGATTTATCTATGGAAAAATGTGCGATTTTTTTTCAAAACTTCTCAGTGGAAAATGACATAATGCCATTTCCGTCCTTAGGTCCCTGTTCGGGAACCGGAAAGAAAAGTGTATACACCAGAAACCAAAGGAAACCACAACAATACTTATACTATTATCATTATTATTACAACTACTACTACTACTAATAATAATTATTATTATTTTTATTTCCTTTGATTTCTGGCGTTTACACATTTCTTTCCTGGTCCCGCCCAGTGACCTAAGGTTAGAAATGGCGTCATGACAATTTCCACTAACAAAAAAAAAAAAAAAAAAAAATAGATAAAGCCCTTCGTAAAGTGGGGCTGTACTTGTCAGAACAATTTTTTTTATCTCCTTGAGGCATGGACTTCCAGGAATCCTTCAATTAGTCTACTGCAATCTTTTCCAACCAGTCCTAGGGCTCCAACTACAACAGGGATTGTTGATGTTCCCATATGCCACATTTTCGAGATTTCTATTTCAAGGTCTTTGCATTTTGACAACTTTTTGAATATCTTGAAAGATACATTGCAGTCAGCAGGGACTGCCATATCAATAAGGAGGCACCGTTTTTGTTTGTGGTCTTTAATAAAAAATATCTGGGCGATTGGTCTTGATTGTTCTGTCAGTGTGTATTGTATAGTCCCATAGAATTGTAACAGGTCCTATCTCCGTAACCGGGTCTGGGTGATTCTTTCAGTTTCCTTCCCGTAGAAGTTGCAAATTTTCCAGTGCAGATATTGGCCCACTCTGTCATGTCGGGTTTTATATTCAGTGGGTGCCAACACCGTACAACCTGATACAAGATGATCAATCGTTTCTGGATATTTATCACAGATTATTATTATTATTATTATTATTATTATTATTATTATTATTATTATTATTATAATAACACAAATATTTAAAACATTCTTTTCCGGTGCTGTATAAAATTCTTTTATACATGTCGTTATTTATATATATATTTAAAAAAAATAATTATTTAAATGTTAACGTTCCAAAAACTTTGTCTAACATATTGATAACCTCTAATTCTTGACAATGACTGAGACATTCAAAATTAGCTGAGCACTAGCAGAAGGAAACGTGAAGCTCGGTCGGTTTGTGCACAAATTTTGGTAAAGCTTAAAATAACTGACAATATTGCGTCTAAGGGATTGCAAGACATATATTACATTTAATGTTAGTAAAAGATGACATACAACTCTTTCGTGACTGATAACTACGAGCCGTGCGTAACGAGCATATTTTTGACGGATCCAAAATAGATTGATTCTACGTAACACATTTTTTTAAAATATCGTCGTGGATATGAGTGAAGGTCTTTCGATCAAAGGTCATTTTGTTCTGAGTAAATAGCAAATATATTTTGACGTTGAGATGAATGATTATTAAGAAATGTCACTGATTAGTTTCCATAAATAAACACCGTTATTTCTTAAACGTATTCTATTCCTTGATGAGGTATATTCAATTTGGTTCAAATATATTCGGTGATACATCGCGAATTTTAGACTTTCAAGACGAAATAACTGGTCCCCATATTTGTACAGAATTACGTTCTCATTTTTTATTTCTGGGTTCAGAACCTATGGTTCAATCTGGTTTTAAAAACGTTAACCTTCAATTGTTCCCCACTATCGGCTGTTATACAAACATGCGTCAGAATGTTACTATGTGTTTTTGTTTGTATTTCATTCGTTTAGTTTGTTGGCTTGTTTTTCTTTCTTTCTTTCTTTCTTTCTTTTTTCTTTCTTTCTTTCTTTCTTTCTTTCTTTCTTTCTTTCTACAAACCGATTCTTCTTTTTTTCATTATCTTTCTATCGTTTGGCCTACTTCCTTTACCATTTCTTCTACTCTTTCTTTCTCTCTTTTCTTTCTTTTTCTTTTGTTCTTTCTTTCTTTCCATCCTTTCTTTATTATTTCTTTCTTCTAACTATTGATTATTTTATCTTTCATGTGTCTTTCTTTATATTTGTCAATCTTTCCTTTTTTTATCTTTCTTTCTTTTTTTGTCTTTTCTTTCTTCCTTTCTTTCTTTCTTTCTTTCTGTCAATAGATTCTTCTTTTTTTCATCTATCTTTGTCTCGTTTATCATACTTTCTTTACCATGTCTTCCTCTCTTTCTTTCTTTCTTTCTTTCTTTCCATTGTTTCTTTATTGTTTCTTTCTTTTAACTATTGATTATTTTATCTTTCACATGTCTTTCTTTCATTTTTCAATATTTTCTTTCTTTTTATCGTTCTTTCTTTTTGTCTGTTCTTCTTCCTTTCTTTCTTTCTTTCTTTCTTTCTGACAATTGATTCTTCTTTTTTCATCTATCTTTCTCTCGTTTGGCACACTTTGTTTACCATGGCTTCCTCTCTTTCATTCTTTCTTTTTTATCTTTTTCTTTCTTTCTTTCTTTCTTTCTTTCTTTCTTTCTTTCTGACAATTGATTCTTCTTTTTTCATCTATCTTTCTCTCGTTTGGCATACTTTCTTTACCATGGCTTCCTCTCTTTCTTTCTTTCTTTTCTATCTTTTTCTTTCTTTCTTTCTTTCTTTCTTTCTTTCTTTCTTTCTTTCTTTCTTTCTTTCCATAGTTTCTTTATTGTTTCTTTCTTCTAACTATTGATTATTTTATCTTTTCTATGTTTTTCTTTCATTTGTCAATCTTTCCTTTCTTTTTATCTTTATTTCTTTCTTTTTTTGTCCTTCTTTTCTTTCTTTATTTCTTCCTTTCTTTCTTTCTTTATTTCTGTCAATTGATTTTTCATTTTTTCGTATATCTTTCTCTCGTTTGGTATACACTCTTTACCATTTCTTCCTCCTTTTCTTTCTTTCTTTCTTTCTTTCTTTCTTTCTTTCTTTCTTTCTTTCCATCGTTTCTTTATTGTTTCTTTCTTCTAACTATTGATTATTTTATCTTTCATACGTCTTTCTTTCATTTTTCAATCTTTCCTTTCTTTTTATCTTTCTTTCTTTTTGTCCGTTCTTCCTTTCTTTCTTTCTTTCTTTTTGTCAATTGATTATTCTTTCTTTTATTTAATTTTCTTTCTATCTTCTTCTCTCTTCGTTTTATCTTTCTATTAGTCTATATTCGTCTTTCTTCCTTCTCTTTTCCCCGCTCTCTAGATTTCATCGTCTTTCTTTATTCCTTCCTGTATTTTTCTCTAGATATCACCTTCCCTCTTTCCAATTATTATCCTTCCCACCCACACTTTCACTGTTTTATAATTTCCCCCCTTCCTCTCCTTTTATTCATTTATCTTTTATTACTTTACATCTTTTCTCTCTTTTCATTTGTTCTCTGATTATCTCTTTCCGGTTGATTTTTGTTTGCTTCTTTAAGACGTTGATTTATTGAGTTTGTGTGTCTCAATTTTGACCTCTGATCCAATCAATCATTATGTCAAGTGAAATGTTCAATAATATTTTTGTTATCAGGTTCAATTAATATAGAAACAGAAATGCCTACTGCCTATTCTTTCTTGCGCACGTCTCATTTTCTAAGGTGCGACGCGTTGAAAGATGTTAAATGATTAAGGTCTATGTTATGCCATGGAAAAATGAACGCCATTGAATAAAACTTATTTGCTTCATAGTTTGCTTGAATTATTGGAAATAAGCCTCATATTCATCCGTAGCCCTGTAGGATAATTTGGAACGATTCTCAGGAAACTCTCAACTCTGGTAGACCTTCTATTTTGTGGACATGACCCTTACAGCGTATGATTATAACTCGTGGACCGGTCAGGATGTTTGTATTGTCATCTGCTAGAAAGGATCCATTTGATGTCCGTCTTGGTTCAAATAGTTGTTTCGTTCCAGTATAGATATGAGATCACGTGAATCTGCAAAGCCCTGATGTTCGGCTGCTTTTTGTTACCACCAAATGTTCTGCACTTCTTATAGTTTCGTTTGACATTGCTTTTTTAGCTTCTGGAAATGCTTATTTTTGAGACTGGATCTTCAGTCTTGTTCCTGAGTCAGATGAGAAGTCTTTTCCGGTTACACCATGATGTTGCTATCAGTACTGTTTTCATTAAACCAGACCTGATTCTTGGTCTTGGGGTAAAGTTTTAACTGCTTCTATCACTACACTAACTAATAGTTCTTATTTATTCATCAACAGATTGGCCGATGAATAGATTACAACGAATTGCCTGAATTCCTTTGGCTTCAAAAGTGGTTGCAGTGTCATTTTTCTGGAGTTACGAGATGTCTTATTTTCTACGAGATAATGGCTGCTGTTGCATGTTTGGCTTTTAGAATGGTAATTTTAATGCGTGTCGATGGTCTGACCAGCAGTTATCAGCATTAAGTCCCACCTTGGTGAAGAGGACATCTCTTTTTTTCTTATTGCCGTATGATAGCATAGTCTATTAGATTACAGTGTTTGGATCGGAGATGTGGTCTTGAAGCAATTAAGAAGTTGGAACAGTTTATTCATGATGTGTAAATTGTGTTCCATGCATAAATCTAATGGCAGATGTTCATTGGAGTTGCAATTCCCAACACCTTTACCGATAACATTTTCCTATCCTAGTAATAAAATGTTGTCCTTCGGTGGTATGTTTACAATGGTATAACTTAGTTGTTGCTTAAATTGATTCTTTGCTTCTTTGTCAGCCTCTATAGTCGGAGCATAGGTAGAAATGAATGTTAAGTAATTCTCTTTATGGATTGGTAAACGTAGTGTCATAAGTCATTCATTGATTTTAAGTTATGGTATCGTATGAAGCAGGTTTTAATGGCAAAGCCGACTACGATTATTATCTCCCATTTGCCATTGTATTTTCTAAAGAAACACCACGAAACAGTTTCTTCGAATTCTTTTTCCTCTTAGCCGTGTTTCACTAAGGATTGCGATGGCCATATTGAGTCGCGCCAGTTCTTTTACGACTATGGTTGTCCATCCTTCTGGTCTGTCACTGTTATCAATGTCGAGAAGAAGATTTCTATAACTCTTAAATTTCTTTTTGTACCTGTCTATATTTCTGAGATGAGGTATTATGTACACTATTTACATTATTCGGATTATTTTCATCATCCTTGTTACCATATTCATCACAACGTTTCGGACTTTGCACGCTCCGGCGGTTGGAATGTCGAACTAAACCCCACTGGTGTAGACTGTTCTAGTTCCACGTGCCATGTCTAATGGATGTCAGTTATCACTTATCTCTTGTTAATTCACATCTCCAAGTTCACCAATTCCTTAATCAGTTATTGAACTCACAACTCTTTGGGTCCTTTCAATGGATCTAACCAACACCTTTATCCACTGTGCCATGTGTGCTTTCTTTTTTGTTTCTACTGCATGATGGGTGGTCAGCCACGTGCGTTTTCCCAACCAGGCAGTGATAGTGACTTTCGATGTTTAGTTCATATTTTCTAGAATGTACCTCGATTGATGTGGGTAGCTGTACTTCTAAACAGCCCAGAGACGAATGTAGGATCGTACTCCTACGTAGTCAATGGATCGTGGAGGGGCGACTATCGCACATTCGACGGCAACATACAGGTTCAGGACGAGAAGCTTCCATTCTTACCAAAACCTGCACCCGTGATCCATTCACTACTGCCGTTATACTTTGCAAGACTTAACGTCGATAGATAATCAGAGTAGAAATAAAAGTGCTGATGGTGTGTATTTGTTTAAGATGGACCTCAAATTTGTTAGACATTTTCATGGCGGTCGTCTTCGAGTATAGAATCCAGAGGTTGGCAGTGAATATTTCGGAGACAGTAGGAAAGCGTAGTGCAGGTTCGCAGTGGATATCGCAGCAAAGTAGCAGAGCGTAGTTCTTCCTTTATAATTCTTGTAATAATTTCCTTTAAAGCCCCTGTTCTTAATATCATAATTCCTAATTTGATCGCTTTGAGGAACTGATTTTCTGAATTTTTAAATGACATTCCCAGTTGCATTAAGTTTTTTTTTTTTTTTTTTACAAAAGTCATTCCGTGTATAAATTTGACATTTCGCACGGACATGGCCGATATTATTACCACAACGAAAACAAACATTTTTTTTTAGTGTTTTAGTTACATATACAGTATATACACAAAAAACTGTAACAAAATTGCCAGGAAGTAACACATACGTGATCTTCCACTGCGGCACATATGGAATATACATCCAGGATCCAGTCATGAAACTGCATAGTCGGTCATAATTTTGAGTGGCACCCTCTTTTCGATGTCCCTTATGCGTAGGCGACTTCATCCGCTGGTTCAAAGGTAGTTATATTAATTGTAAGATGATTATTTTTGGCTGATTAATTGAGAGGACTTGGGTTAACTTTATTGAAAATAATGAGCTTATATTGATAAATGTACATTTAAATTGTATTTTTTTTCTTATTTATGAATAGAAGATAAGATGGTGATATATATATATATATATATATATATATATATATATATATATATATATATATATATATATATATATATGTAAGCAGATATATGGATATAGATCCGACATTATGAAGAAAAATATACTGAAAAAACAAACAAAAATGCTAATATGCGATTAAATATTAAAACAGTATAATATCATATTAGGATTTTTGTTTGTTTTTTTCAGTATATTTTTCATATATATATATATATATATATATATATATATATATATATATATATATATATGAAACTATTGAACCTAAAGAGCCAGTGTACCCTGACGATCCGCGTAGGTGAAACCTACATAGGTTTGCCTGGCTCTTTAGGTTCATAGTTACATTTGCTCTCCTTAGTGTATTGAGCACTTTATTTAGTTACTTTTGCTTTTACTCGTGTTGGAGTTTTTTTTCTTTGGACTCTGAGCTTGATTCTGGACGATTGTTTTCGCCTCAATTACATGTTATTAGTTCTTTCTTTTTTTATTCCTTATTTTTCATTGGGTATTGGTTCGTTCATTTACAAGCCAAAAAAACACCTAAGGTTTTTTTTCCAGACGTGTATAATTACTTTATATATATATATATATATATATATATATATATATATATATATATATATATATATATATATATATATATATATATCGGGACACTGGAATAGATTGACGGAAGGCCATAACTAGACTACAGGAAATGGACATGATTGAATGGTTGTCAGATAAGTGCCGTCTAAAAGGTTACGAGAAAATCTTTGAGATGGCGTCAATTTGTACAGAGCGAATAGCTGCAACCAATCTCATCGCCTCTGATTGAGTGAAGGAGAAAATGAAAACTATTTTAAAGTTTCCTAATTTAATTTACATGTCTGCGTTATCTGCACACTGAACCAGCAACTATTTTGCAATTATCACTGTTTATTCCCGCTTGCATTTGTCGGATTGTGCACCTTTTTAAGGGTCAAATAGACACCGCCATGAAGATTGATCATGGACTTGAGGTAAAGAGCCCGTATACATGGGGATCGTGAACGAAGCGTTACTCTGCATAATCAGGCAGCAGTTCATCACATGTGGCATGTCCTTTTCTCATCTTATCTCTAACCATTATTAAAAATCTCCGATGTTTGTTCATTGAATTACTTGTCTAGGGCCGCGAACTACGTCGAATAACTCGAAAGGTTCATGCTTTTTAAACACGGTTTTACGGTTTAGAAGCAGTAAATAGATGTAGAAATTATTTTTTCTTTCTCAAAGACTATTATTATTGAAAGTGACCTGGCATTTCTGCTTAAGTGACCTTCCGTAGCGTATCTTCCAGGGGCTTTTCTATAAATATTTTCATGAGGGCCCCTATCATAACCTTTCTTCCTTAGTAGCACGGCTTTACTCATTTGAAATAGCGAGATATACCCGCAATTCCTATGCTAACAGTTTCTTCTCTCGCACCATACTCTTGTGGAAAACACTTTCAGCTTCTTGTTTTGATGTTAAATTTGAACTTCATATATTTAAATGCAATGTCAATCGTTATTTTCTGTCGTCTTAATTCCTGTACATTGCCTTCTCTCATTAATAATGCCTTTTCTCAGATTCTTTTGGTCTTAGTAACCACTTGCATCTTAGTGTCTTTATCGCCTTGTCTGGGGTGAAATGATTTAAAAAAATGATAAAAAAACTACGATAATGTTTAGCAGCGTTCTTCACCACGGAAATTCCGTTGGTCGGTTGAGTAAATTAAAATACTATTCTGGTGTTATCATATAGAGAGTGCGATAGGTAAATCGTCGCCAATTTATATTTCTAATTTCGCGCATGCGCGTTTTTCGTTTTTTTTTTTTTTGTTTTTGGTATTATTTTAAAGTTTTACACTGTACAGTATAGTAGGGTCAGCTGACATCGTCTGTGAGAAAAAGATCACAACGACGTAATTCACTTCCTCCAGAAATATGGAAAAGGCATGCTGTACTGCTTATCTTTCGCGGCAGAAGCTACAATACGAACATTTCAGTATGATTCAGTGTTAATCTAAGGACAGTGTAGAAGATTCAAAAAGAATTTGCAGGAGTTTAATGGCGACTAAGAAGGTGCGGCAGCTCAGTAAACGCATTCTGATTTGTGTGATGAGAAAACAACTCTCGAATTATTTGGTGAGGGACTGAGACTCAAAGAAGTAGTGCTGCCCTGAGTCAAGAATTTGGCTGTTGGAAGTCCCTATATCTGGCAACAGGCATCTGAACTATGCCACACAAGTATTTGTAGCCAGTCATGTTTGTCAAACAAATTCTGTGACCACGTCAACCCTTACATCTGGCTACCTATCTCCCCAGATTACAAACCCATAGATTATTATGTGTGGGCACATTTGAGAGAGAGAGAGAGAGAGAGAGAGAGAGAGAGAGAGAGAGAGAGAGAGAGAGAGAGAGTGAGACCAAGATAATTCCTGGCAACACGAAAGATGAACAAAAGTTAATGATTATGTGAGCATTGACCAACTTGAACAAGGAGACCGTCCAGAAAACACGCGGGAGATTCCGAAGTTGTCTGGAATACGTAGGTGAAGTCAATGTCGATTTTATTGAAGATATTTACTCTTTCGTATTTCAAGATATTTTTGTGTAATTTTGGTAAATATATCTGTTAAAATGAGATGTCAATGTTATTTTTATTTTTGCTTAATTTCGACGAAAATGTATCCATCGAAACACACACACACACACACACACACACACACACACACATATATATATATATATATATATATATATATATATATTGTGTATGTGTTTAAATGATTTCATCTTATATAGATTAATAATTCTGGAGAATTTTCAATTCTGGATGAAACGTGTAATGCACGTGTATTATTTCTAAGTTTAATCCGATTATCCATATGTCTGAATGTCTATCTATCAATCTATTTACCTAATTAAAGCAGTAATGGAATTTAATTTTTAATCCGACAATTTCTATTAATTTATACGTCATTTATTGCGGATACTAATGTAAAAAACGGAGTGAAAATTAAATAATATATATATATATATATATATATATATATATATATATATATATATATATATATGAAGAAATATAGTTTTAAGGTGCGCTATATTTATGGGATAAAGTGCACAATATCATACAGAGAGAGAGAGAGAGAGAGAGCGAGCGTATGTAAATACATACGATCTATCTCTGATATTCACTTTAGCATAACTGCCCTTGGTTTAGGTATGGATTTGTCTCTCCACCTGACTAGATATCGGTTAAACAGTAGATGAAATTAGAGTTTTAAGCCATACTTGACAGACGGTCTAAGAAAGAAAACGTTTCTGAATTCTAAAGCGCTGTAAAAGTGAGGGGTATCTACTCCAATAATTTCCCAAAGAATGAATAGATGTTTACATTTAATAAAGAAAAGGTATCCACAGAGAGTTTAGATTGTCTATGTATTTAAAAAAATTGCCCCGTCAGTTTTCTCACATAAAAAGTATTTTATATTTATTTTGAAACATTAAATAAAACGAATGCCTAGAAAAATATTGCCTATGTCTTCTCATATCTTTCAAGTTTTCTTTTTATTTAAATTATTATTCTTTTTTGTTGTTTGCCCGAGTTTTGACGACTGTCTGCACGGATACCCTATAAAAGAAAATATAAAATAAGCTCAAATCTGTCTAAAAAACGAAACGAAACTGAATTATCTCATAGCATAGGATATTAGTTTTTTCGTGCGTTGTTAGACACAATTATTAATCAATGTCTTAATCAATGCCTTCCCTATTTAACAAAGAGGGATTAAGCATTTCCCAAGGGAAATCTTTGCAAATTTGATGTTTTTATACATAGTAATTTCTTCTTGTTATACACCGGAAGACCAACTTCGTAACTAGACAAGAATTGTAAAATCAGCTGATTGTAAGCCCAAGGAATTTTAATTTAAATTGAAAGGCTTCGTATCATTATGCTGTAACGATCAGCGTTCGTGACTTCATATATCAACTTCCGGATGAAAATGTATCCTTCCGTTGTCATGGGAGCGAAAGAGAAAGTGCAATAAATTTTTATTCTGTTTATTCAATATCACGATCACGTGTCCCGTAACTCCTGAGATTAGTCGTGTCATCACATGCATTGCAGGGGTAGCAGCAGCGGCGTGTCTTGGGCAAAATAGAATTATGGAGCCCAACCCTCTCCAGCATTGTTTAAAATTGAGTTTCATTTCTAGACTGGTTGCCAAACAAAGCTAAAAATTCTCTTGGAGATAGGTATGGGATCATCTCTCCTGCATTTACCCCATAGCTGCGTGGGGGTATTTTCATGGGTCAGTTCATCCCAACGAGTGGCCCCAGGCTTGAGTAATATCGGTAATCGCCACCCTCTCTAAATGATTGTCAACTATGACTATAGAACCTAATAGATCCTGCTATTCAACCCATAGATGGAGGTACAAGAGATATATTAATACATTGCCCAAGGTTATTTTGCGCGTAAGTGAACATAACAAACTCTTGTGGAATTAAAATCGACTTTCAAAATTATCATTCTGAGACACAAAAGACTGCCCCACATATATATATATATATATATATATATATATATATATATATATATATATATATATATATATATATATATGATAAGCAAATATAAATGGATATAAATCTGGAAAAACAAAACAAAAAATCCTTAAATGCGATTATGTTGTTTTAATATGAATGAAATGTCGACGTCTGACGTTTCGGTTTAATAACCTTCTTCAGGACAATATTCATTAAAAATACAATTAACATAATCAGTATAACACGAATTTTAAGAATACGTTTTGAAAGCGTCGCCCATTTGACGACAACGTGACCACGCTCAAACGGAAAGCTGATCATTTAAAATTTTAATTTATTTGTTTTGGATAAGACTTGTTTTTATGTCCATCGTTTTCGTCGTGTTATACTGATTATGTTAATTGTATTTTTAATGAATATTGTCCTGAAGAAGGTTATTAAACCGAAACGTCAGACGACGACATTTCATTCATATTAAAACAACATAATCGCATTTTAAGGATTTTTGTTTTGTTTTTCCAGATATTTTCTTCATATATATATATATATATTTTAAAGAAAAACAAATCACTTTAAGGTTCCATTATAATAATTTATTTCACCAGAGCCCTTTTACAGGACTCCGGATCATCAGATAGCACTTCCAAAAAAAAAAAAAATGATTTTTGAATATCAATAGAAAAAAATATCCTAAAAATATAAAATCAAACTTTGAATCTGTGGCAATACCTGAACCAGAACAACACCTACAGATGTCCTTTCTTGATTTCTGAATTAAATATAAAATATGTCGCTCATTACGAACAACAGTCGGCTATGATAAGTTTTTAGCCCCCCTCTAAATTGCAGAGATTTTTTCTTTTTTTTTTAGGCAATAACGTGTTAGCATCAAGCTACTCTAATCTATGAAAGATAGTTGGCTTATATTTTGCAATGAAAGTTCCCAAAAGTAAGAAAACTGGGGAATTTCAACGTGGACAAAAAATAGGATGGCATCAGTGTGACAAGTCAAATAGAGAGATTGCTAGATTTTTTTTCCAGGTCAAACATCAAACGGTTAATAACGGTTAAATGGTTAATAATATTGTCAAGAAACTTGATGAGGAAGGCCATTGTTGTGTGGAACAACGTTTAGGAAGACCAAGCATCGTGTCTGAGCGAACGAAAAGAGCACTGAAGAGGGAAGTCATCAGAAACCGTCGTCAGAGCGTCAAATATGTCGCCAACAACATCGAACTGTCGCCATATGCGGCGAGAAAGACTCTGAACAAGCTAAGTTATCAAATAAGTTTTATAAGAAATAAGACTTTGAATTTCAGAGGTTAACAGAAACAGGCGTATAGACTGGGTGAGCAAAGCTTATGAAATTTGGCAGTCTGTCATTTGGTCAGTAAATTCTGCCAATATTCGAATTTGAGACAGGTTTATTTTTTGAGAAATCAAAATGAGACTTGGAACACTGAATGTCTGCAGGCAACCGTAAAACATGGAGGAATGGGAGTAATGGTGTGGGGCGCTGTCTTGTTTGCAGTGAAATCTGAGCTGATTCTTGTTGCCGAGCGGTTGAATGGTCCACAATACTGTCAAATATTAGTAAAAGGACTACTCGCACTATTTGAAACCAATCAGACTGACAAGAATCTCTACCTTTTTCAAGAAAATGGAGT
Source organism: Acanthosepion pharaonis (assembly GCA_903632075.3). Taxonomy (NCBI): domain Eukaryota; kingdom Metazoa; phylum Mollusca; class Cephalopoda; order Sepiida; family Sepiidae; genus Acanthosepion; species Acanthosepion pharaonis. The sequence goes on from CAHIKZ030001324.1 coordinate 4,252,455, forward strand.
GCCATATCATACGAACAAAGTAGCAAAGACCTTAAAAGAATCGCAGGGGAATCAAGTCACTGCCATGGGTAGCCCAACGTGCTGACATGAATCCAATAGAGCACGTTTGGGTGTAACTTCCCCGAAAACTTCAAGAGCGTGCAACTAAAATCACGTCAATGGCAACGTTTAAAGCAACATTGCTAAATGAGTGGAAAAATATAGATCAGACGATTGTTGATAACGATCAAATCCATGACAAATCGAATGCAAGCACTGAAACTAGCCAATGGAGGACCTACTCTATACTAGTTCCAAAGACTCTTTATTTATGTTGAGTAGGGATTATGTAATTAAATTCTGAAAGACTTTATAGTTTATTTCTCCTGGTTAAAAATATTTCTTCGGCTACTGTAATGAAACTTGAAAGAAAATACATTGTCGATGCTCAATACTTTTCTAAGCAATCAAAAGCAATAAAACATTGTATTTATTTAAACTAAATAAATAGCAATAAGTATCGATTGTACAGATTATATTCAGCTGTTATGACAAACATAAAATAAAATTTTATTTTCTGTACAAAAATATTGTTATTGTACAAGCACGCAAAATTAATATATTTGAGTAAACTTCAAAAGCACTTTCAAGACTTTTCTAATATTAGGTAAATATGATACCCGCAACATTTTTCTAAAATCTAATGTTGCTCGTAAAATTATTTTACAGGTGTTCTTTTTGTGTCTAGATTTATAATGCCGTGTGATATAATTTTCTATTAAATCACATCGACATTCCTAACATCCGAACAGACTACTTGAGATCGATTAGTGCTGGTTTCTATGCCAATATGAATGTATAAAAGAAGTCGTATTTGAAAAAATATAAAACGACCACTTTTTCGCGTTTTCGGTTCATTGATATTTAATCTTTGCAATTATATATGATTCACCGATGAACTTTTTCCTCATACAGTACAGAATACAAATATCCAAGTGTACATTATATTATTATATCAGATATATTTAGTGAACTAATTATTACCATTGGTTGGTTTGGAATTGGCAGGTGTCATTATTGGGGACTTTTTCGTTTGAGACAGATATCGCAATGATGATTCTATTTCTGCGTACAACATAAGCCTTGTTATTTGTCTGTTTTCTTTACTATTTTTTTCAGTACAAGTCATATGCAAGTTATGGCGAAAACTATAGGCCTAGCTCAAATCTCGTCTTTCAACAAAGTCTTTTAGTTTTCAGTTTAGTTTCGCTGCGGTATCCGGCTTAAGAAATCTTATTGTTTTATATTTGGAATACATTTTTCTTATATTCTTTTTTTTTATTTTCTGCACAAAAATATTGTTATTGTACATGCACGCAAAATTAATATATTTGAGTAAACTTCAAAAGCACTCATATATCGATTGCACTTAAATTCTGAAATAATATCATTATGCTGTAACGAAAAGGAATTATAAGATAGATTTATTTTTATTAATTTTATTTCCTTCGGACGTGTTATGTTATCTTAAGTTTTCATTGTAAAAATGAACAACTTCTTTTGTAAATTCACTAACAAATATAATTTAAGAAACTTGGTCTTGTTACTTGGATTTTAATGTATTCATAAAAACAAATACACCAATGATAATGTATTTTTGCGTAATCTTTATTTTTGTCTCTAAACAAATGGCAAATATCTGTTGACATTTTAACCTAATTCTCCTTGAAGTTGACGTTTAATCCTTTCTTCTCGCTTTTTTTTACTATCTTGTGTAGCAGTTTTATCGTTTTCTTTCTGTGCCTGCTATCAACTCTGTGTCGTCTGCATATGTTGTTAAGTCTGTGGCCGACAATAATGTATCCTCATGGCAGCAAAAAACAAAACGAAATTATATCTATATCCCACATTACATTCGCTTTCATTTTCGCCATGGAAAGACGGGATTTTACGATGTGTCAAATATTCCAATGCACAACGAAATCCAACTTTTTTCGACACATCTACCTCCTTTGTAAAATTTGTAACATGGACGGAAATATATATTTTAATGATTTCAACCCAAGCAAGGCAATAATGCCACTAGGACGCAAGTGGTTACTGGGAGTAAAAAAAAGAATGAGAGTAATTTAGTCAGAAGTGAGGGGAACGGACAATAAAAAAAAACAGCTTTCAGGAAGACAGTTGATGTCATTGCATTTAAAATTTTAAAATTGTAGGTGTCAGGGAAGCAAGAATTTAGAAGGGAGTTCCACAGGCTAGAAGTGGGAGAAAAGAAACTATTAGAATAAAACATACGGTGGCATCTGGCCTGTTTGACATTAAAACGGTGAGAGCGAGTTGCCAAACTACATGGCAGTTTTTCTGAAGGTCTTTCATTCTTCGCATCTCGACATGAGTAAAAGAATGGGAAGTCTTTAATGAGGAGAAGTGAGGAGAAAAGACATCAAAAATAGGTTTCAGAAGACAGTTGATAGCGGTAGGCGCTGCATTTCAGTTTTTGAATATTTTAGTGTCGTAGAATTAAAAATGCGGAAGGGAATTCCAAAGGCGAGAGGTCCGAGAAAAGAAACTATTAAGATAGGTCATACAGTGGCCTGTAGCTAGTTCCACAGTATAACATTGAGGCGTAAACTTCATGGCATTTGTTTCCATCTTGGTCTCTTCATTAGATGAATTTAAGCGTGCCGCTCTGGTAACACACGTAAATTCTTCAAGAAGAGGGAAGTCCATCAGAATAAGTATTAGTTGCTGGAGATAGACGTTGCACTTATTTTTTTTTAATTGTGGGTGTCAGGGAAGCAAGGTTTTAGAAAGTATTTCCATTATCGTGAAGTGTTAGAAAAGAAACAATTAGAATAGGATATCCGGTGGCATCTGAAATGTTTGATAGTAAAATGGTGAGACTTAGTTGCTACACTTCATGGCAATTGTTCTGATGGGCTTTTTGTTTTTTGCTATCTCGTCACGAGTGTAAAAGAATGAGAAGACTTTAGTAAAGAGAAATGAGGAGAATGGACAACAAAAACAGGTTTCAGAAGCCAGTTGATAGCGGTAGGCGCTGCATTTAAATTTTGAAGATTTTACAATTCGGGTGGCGGGGGGGGGGTCCACAAACGAGAAGTTTGAAGAAAGTAACTATTAGAATAGGCCATACGGTGACATGTAGCTGGTTCAACATTAAAACAGATTTAGTTGCTACACTTCATGGCAATTGTTTCTTTCTTGGTCTCTTGATTCGATGGATTTAAGTGTGCCATTCTGGTAACACACTGAAATTCATCCAGAAGACGAGAAGGCCATCAGAACAATTACCATGAAAATATTTCTCGTAAAGACAGAGGAAAGCCGCGTCATGTCACGTGAGAAAGTCACTGAAGTGGTGAATATCAAACTAGGTAAATACACCCACCAACATGATCAACACATATCAAGTATCTACATATTAACAAGGAAACCGCAAGCTCTACTTGACTTGATCCCCCCTGAAGCGCAAATTTAAAGACTTGAGGCAGCATAAATGCTGTTCTGCAGAAGAATACTGAGAAAATATGGAAGGGACAAGTAACCAAAATATAAATTTTAAGGCAAAAGATAACAAAGAACAAAGAACAAGAAGCCCATTATACAATACACCAGAAGGAGACAGATTCATTTTTTAGAAAATATTTATCATCGATGCTCTTGTAAAAATCTTGCGCATTTACAAATCTACTATTCGACCACGAAGTAAATATTGCCGCCATATCTGGTCTTGTTCTCCTGCTATTAATCTCGAGGTTCTTGACAAAATCCAAAGAAGGATGGGTAATGTAATCGATCCTGACTATATCGAATCAATAACTACATCTACTGTAAATAATGTTGGGTCAGTATGTCGTGTCAGAAAAACTTTTCTCCTCAGTACCCATCTTGCACATTTACCATTCACCCGTACATTGAATATTGTTGCCATATCTGGTCTTGTTCTCCTGCTATTCATCTCGAGGTTATTGACAAAATCCAAAGAAGGATCTGTAATATAATCGATCCAGGCCTAGTATCTCAACTTCAGTCACTTTCTGACCGACGTGACGTGGCTTCCCTCTGCCTTTTCTATAAATATTTTCATTGCAACTACCCTGATGAACTTTTTCTCCTGATCCCGGACTAAATGAATTAATTTGTGCTACTAGTTTAGCATCTAAGTTTACTGTTCAAAGAGGTAAATGCAACCGCCTCTTTCACTCCAAGAGATTCTTTTCTCGCATTTTCCGCCTGTGGAACTCCCTTCCATTTACTTGATTCCCTGATAAATACAATGTTCCAAAATTTAAATTAAGCTTAAATCGCCATCTTGTATCTTTTTGAATCCCGTTCATATTTTGTCCTTTCCTCAATCCTCCCTATACCAATTCTTTTCTCTCACAATTAATCCCTGTAGCCCTCTGCGTACTAGTGGCATTCCCGCTTTGCTTGGGGTGAAATGATTAAAAGAAAAGGAAATATAATTAAAAAAATATGTCCTAGAAGGTTGACACTCACTGGTCATATTAGAGACATGTATGACAAAAGAAAGCAATGAGTAAGCTACCTAAGGAGAAGTGTAAATGAATGGTGGAATAGAGGAAGGGATGGATATTCAAATGACAAACCTTGCTACGAGCTACCAAGGAGGTGTGGAGAGCGGTGATCGCCTACGTGCTGATAGAAGAAGACACATTGAAGTAATTATTCAAGTTTGTTGTTCTTGTTTTCTTCAATTGATGAAACGCTGATACCCACCTGTCAGTATCACAAAATCAGCCAGGGGAGTGTTTACACCTCTATATTTCTAATCCCCTGGAGGGTCACCACACCTCTTTGTCTTCATTTTCGTCTTTTACACAAGGTACGGTGATGTCACAAAGCTACCACCGCTATAAATGTAACAAAACCGTTGGAACGAAGTAGTGGCTCACCGTAATGAATCTGACCATAATTTTCTTTAAAAAAATTCTAACTAATAGAGAAAATTATTTACTAAATCTGAAATATATAGAAAGCCGTTGGAACGTAGTAGTGTCTCACCGTAATGAATCTGACCATAATTTTCTTTAAAAAAATGCTAACTAATAGAGAAAATTATTTACTAAATCTGAAATATATAGAAAGCACTTGAATCGCTAGATCATCCGCAGTATATTTACGTCCGCGTTCTTACAATATTTCATCTTTCTTAGCAGATCTTATGTTGTCACTCTCTCAGCTATTTGTTGAATAAACAAAAAGAAAAAAAGAAACTAAATGAAATCGGTTAGACCATATATCCAAAAAAAAATGTATTTTAGAAATTAAAAAATATTAAAATTAAATTTTCAGCATTCTCGTATACTTCATGCGCATGCGTAATCACATCAACGTAAATAGCATTTTAGTTCAGATGTAAATGCTAAAGAACAATTTTTCTTCTTCTCTATAATAGATTTTTCAAAAATTTGTTCCGATATATAAAAACTTATGTATCGTTTTCCGAAACTTGTTTATCAAATTTTCTTCGTTCTTACGTAGATTCCAATAGATGCTTGTAGTAAAATCGATCGGTAAAATAATATTAGCTGTCACATTATCTTAGTAAATTTGAAACCATTGCCATCTGTCTATTTTCCCGACTGTAGAATAAATGTAATTGCGTTAATAATGATCGGTTTGTTTTGTCCTGCATTGAAATATTTTCGGTTTTTCATGTCGAGCAGAAGGGGAGCTCAGAAGTGCCAGACCAGCCAGGGGCAACCTTTTTCGAACCCTGAGTACACCATAAGGCGAGCCGCACTAATAATAATAATAATAATAATAATAATAATAATAATAATAATAATAAGACCTTGAAATAGAAATCTCGAAAATGTGGCATATGGGAACATCAACAATCCCTGTTGTAGTTGGAGCTCTAGGACTGGTTGGAAAAGATTGCAGTAGACTAATTGAAGGGATTCCTGGAAGTCCATGCCTCAAGGAGATACAAAAAATTGTTCTGACAAGTACATCCCACACTTTACGAAGGGCTTTATCTATGTATATATATATATATATTTTTTTTTTTTTTTCAGTGGAAAGTGTCATGATGCCATTTCTAAACTTAGGTCCTGGGCGGGACCCGAAAAGAAATGAGTAAACGCCAGAAATCAAAGAAAATAAAAATAATAATAATAAAAATAAGTGATTTTTTTTTCTTTAAAGATATCGTATCCATTTTTCCCCAAGAAAAGAACCTGCGTATAAGCATCTGACTTAGAAATAATGGAAAAATCGATTTTTGTTTCTTTGATGAAAAGATTCCTTCTACAATTAAAAAACAAAACTGAAGTCTTAGAATAATATTATCACTGATGACAGAGTGTAAATCTCACACTGTGGCGTGTGATTTGTTTCGTATTTATTCATTGGAGGATACAAAAATATTTATAGAAGAAGAAATATATTTATTCTTCAGAGAAAATTTTTATCAAAGACGTTTCCTGTTTCTGTTTCTGCAGCAAGTGATGTATGATCTCCCTTACTGGAAATTGTAGAACGTTAGCTTCTAGAAAAAGTAGCAAGATTCAAGAAACATTGTACATAATCATTGTTTTTTTTATATATATATATGTGGTTATATGGTGATTTTTGTAAGCGTAACTTAAAGGCAGTACAAGACCGAACATATTGAGCACCCACTAAAGATCGAACTCACTAGTCAGTCGTAATTTTTCTAGAGAAACAAGCTTGCTAACCATTACACCATGTCGAAGTACGCTCATAAATATAGATTTTGGAAGAATACTTATAAGTCCGAAAGTATGCAGAACTCAATGAGGACTAAAATTAGTGATTTTCTAAGCGTAGCTTAGATGTGGCACAGAGCCAGAAGTGTGAGTCACTAAATGAGGATCAAAGTGACTATTTAGTCGTAATTGATCTAACGGGAAGAGCTAGCTAATCACAACGAAGTACTCTTATATACCGCGTGTAGTAGTAAAATTGTCCAAATCGTGTAACAGCAAAATTGTATAATTGTTTGATTAAGCTCTGAACAGTTGTATCTTGAAAAGATATCTTGCTGGAATTATCCGAGGTTACTTTGAGCAATAAGACTGTATAATTACTCTCCAAGCTTAACAGAAGAATCGTGATGTAATGAATCATAGACGAAAATGATATGTCCATCATTAATTAATCATTGCTAAGGACCGGAAGGTCATGAAGGGTTGAAATTACGTTCAAATATATATATGTATTATTCCAGGATCATGTTCCAACTTATTTGAGATGATCTTTGCCCTCTTTAACCTTCTAACTTTCTGCCCTGTAGTAACATGTTGCTACACACGTTTCATGCACGATTTCATTTTCAAGTCTTTTTCACTGCTTTTAGACTGTCATAAGTGAAACACCTCTCTCACGTGACAAATGTCTTTATGGCTTGATTTGGATATTGATCTCTTTAGCTCTTGCTGTTGTGATCTCCTGATCCAGTTTTCCTCTCTTCTGTTAATCTCTTTTTAAAACTTATTCACCGTTCTCTTGGATGATTCTTGAATATACTTTGATGATGGGAGCCAGAGTATTAATGTTGGTACCATTAATGAAGGCCTGAATGATCTTTTTCCTCTCACCATTGCTCAGTTGAGAAGACATCGGGTCTGACACGAAAATATTTTAATCTGTTCTCTCTTTAATGGTTTTTCAGTGATTCTTACGAAAAATGGTATCAAGATGGCTAAAAATCTCATCTGAAATCCCGGAAAAATGTTTTTAGATATTAAACATTTTTGGGATGGACAATTATGCTGTTACACAATTTGGACAATTTTGGTGTTACATCATATTGATTTTGGATACGTACTTTCAAGGTCGGTAGTGTGCAAAATAAGGATCGAAATTGATGATCTTCTAAGCGTAGCTAAGATGTAGGCACTAAGTGAAGGATCAAGCTAATTATTCAGTCTTAGTTGATCTAGCGAAACACATTTTCCAACTATTAGACCAAGTCGAAGTGTCTTTCTATATGTGGTAATGTGCATGAGAGTGTGTGAGTGAACAAGTGAGAACAAAGATATTTTAATAAACTTTATTTTCCTTATAAACTTAGGCGTGGCATCCAGAAAGTCAATAGAGCCACAAGTGGCAGGCAAACCGTAGTTTGCACGTGACATAGCCTGATAGTTTTTATCATTAAGAGACAGCAGTATGTCAATGGATTTTAAGTAATACTCACTTTAATGGGCAACGTTCGAATTCTGACCACGTGACTCAGGTTCGAATCTCACCAAGGTCGATTTGCCAGGAAGTAAACTTCCTGATGTTATCGGACTGGAGTGTCGGTCCAAGGTGAAAACCATACCACGGGAGGGAAATTGGGTAGGCTGAACCCTTGGGGACCGTCGATAGTTTTGCTAGCACGAAATTACAAGTAATCGTGGCCGAGGACATGAGCGCGGTGGTCGTGTTCAAATTGTTGATAACGCGAGATAACACGCTCTTTCCCAGAAACTGTAACTAAGGTCTGCTCAGCAAGTTGCATTATAAACAACAGGTGTGTTCTGTGGATGTTGAATAAGCACAAATGCGTCTGAGTAAGTGTCTGCAATAGGCATTGGCTAGCCGCACGAGTAGACGGGTATCCTCGAATGCCAGCTATACTATACTAATACACGCTATATTTGTGTTGAAACTTGACTAATGCATGGAATAATAATGCAACACAATATGTACTTAGAACAAAATGTATTGAAACAAGAAAGTGTACACAATATTTACGTATAGTTTTTTGTATATTCCTGGTAAGACCGTTCCTGGAGAATGTGTTGACTGAGTCGCAGTCGGGCAGATTCTCTGGTTGAATCTCTTGATTCCTCCCTCTCTTCCCGGTACCAACCATATTTATATGGTCGGTACTCCACTATGCAAATTAGGTGGATCCTACCACAACAATATGGTTAAAGGACAATTTTCTAAGCCCACTTTCCTCATTTTGTGCCGTAGAAATTTTAACCTTCTCTTATGTTAAATATAACAGCTTCTTTCTTTTCCATTCTCTCAAAAACTTTGTCGTTGCTCACATGTTCGATCCATGGTATTCCTAGCATCCTTCCGTAGAACCACGTTACTGTTGCCTCATCTGTGAGGAAATGTTCACACTTCCATTGGTACATATGAAGACTGTTATTATATAAGACTTAAGTAATCTTGTCTTTGTTTCTAATGAATTTCACTGTGTCTTAATATGCCGCTTCGGTTTTGGAAGGCTGTTTTCGCTATCCATATGCGACTTCGTATTTGGGGTCGAACTTACTGACCCCTGTTAAACAACTTCTAATATTTTTAAATTTTTTGTACTTAGTTCATTTTGGTATTTCCTATTTGGGATTCGCATGCTCGTTTATTTCTTTTTCTGAAAACCAAACATTCTGTCTTCTTGTAATTGTTGATTAGCCCTTTCTTTTCGCTTTCCTTCATTACATTTTGTAGGAAGTCCCATTTCGTGTCTGCTATAAACACTGTGTCATCTGCGTATCGTATGTTCTTAAGATTTTGCCTGTCAACAGTGAAACGTAATGGCAATTATAATGATAATATTAGCCGTTTCCTATGAGGAAACATTTGGCATTCATTTACCGAACAGGCATTACTGCTTTCTGTGGAAATTGATATAATCCGTCTCTTAAAATAATTGTCTTTATTTCTCAGGAAAATAGGTTTTACATCTTGCACAGTAGCTGCTATTGCCCTTTCCAATATTGATGGGATTTTCCTTCCTAACATTTTGTTTGAAGTAGTGTGCAACTACTTGATTATATCATTATCTTCAAGTTGCATGTGCTATCAATTACAGTCGTTCCAGCAGTTGGTAGTGCTCAAATGATGTAGTTTCTTTTATTTGGTACATTTTTTTCTTTTTGATTCTGTAGCACCAGACGACATTTTTCAAAGCAGGATTGTTTTTGCCTCGACGCACAGAATGGGTTGAATAAGTCCGGTGAGAAGACATGTCATTGTCCTACACTCCTTTCTATTTCTGTATGTTTACTGAATTCACTTTCTATCTGTTTGTGTAAATGGATGGCTGAACATGATTTAGGAGAATGCATAATTTACATCCCAACTAATTTTGCTCTATATATTCAGATATATGACATTATGCATGTTCAGCGTTAATTTCAATTCTCGTTTGGAGATACTGTGTTATCAATATATGTTTAAACTATCGTCCATGTCAATATTGTCTCGTTTCCTCCCAGATATAGAATAAAACCAAATAATAAAATAATATGAGTACTGTTTATTTCTTGTAGATTGATTTTCTTTTCTTTTCTTGTGATCAACGATTTTTCGCTATTAATGCACATGCGTTGACTTGTAAAACGTAAAGCCATGGCAAATAACGAACAATAAGAAAATGCCTGAAAATATATGAAAGAAAAAGTATTTTCTTTAAAAAGAAGAGCTTGTGTCCAAAAGTCTTCAAAAAAAAAAAAAAGAAAAGAAAAAAGAAAAGAAATAGCTGATGAGACTTCAGCACACGTTGAGGTGTGAAGACGAACGGGAAGCACTTGCAATCAAACGTTGGCATGGAAAAGACTGTAGGCGATCCTGCGTGTTCGAGAGTTGCCAATAACTGCATCTTGGTGCCATGGGGAATAAGGTAAAAATAATAAGAACCTAATAAAAGAAAGAAAAATAAGAAAAGGAAAGGAATGAATAAGAATGACGAGGAAACGGAAGAATAGAAAACGAAATAAAACAAATAAATAACAAACAGAATACAGAATATAAAAAAAAAAAGAATAAGAAGGAATTTGGAGAAGCAGGATGAGGAGAAATGGAAGATGATATATCCTGGGCAGGAAACGTTGCTGCCAAAAAAAAAAAAAAAATGGAGATTGTAATGAAGAAAGGGATGACGAATGAAAATATCATGCGGAGGAATTAGACAGGAAGTTGAATTTGAACAAGATGAAATGTAAAAGGGGGATATCGATAAAAGAGAAAGGACGAAACAAAGACATGGAGGTAAAGAAGAGGAAGGCAGAGACAAAAAATTAAAAGAGAGATGATTGCAAAAATAAAAGAGGCATAAAAAGAATGTATGTTTGGAAGAAATAAAGAACATGCATATGAGGAATAAGATCATAATGTTGATGGTAAAGAAGAATTAGGCGGTAGGAAAAGAAAGAGGTGAAGAAACAGAGAAATGTAATGCCTAAATCTGTAAAAATAAGAAGAAAAGGAATAAAGAATACTAATGCAATACTATAGAGAAAGAAGGAAAAGGCATAGAAAGAGAAAGAGGGGTGGGGAAGAGAATAAAGAAGAGTGTGTATGTAGGGAAAGTGAAAGGGAAGGAGTAAAGGTGTAATAGGAGGAAATAAGAAGAGGAGGAGGAGGTGGAAAGGAAAGAAGACGACGACGGAGAGAAGGGACAATAGAAAAATGTGGAAGTGAAGAATAAAGAAAGGAAGAAGAAGGTGGAAGGTGAAAAAAAAGGAGAAGGTAAGAAGAGGAGGATCCGAAGAAGATGTAGAAGTAAAGAGAAAAGAGGGTAAGAAGAAAAGGGAGTAAATGTAGGAGGATGAGGAAGAAGAACACGATAAGAAGGAGGCGAAGGAATGTAAGGGGGAGATGAAGAGAAAGAGAAGAACGTGAAAGTAGAACATATGGTGGGAGGGAATAAAAGGAAGAAGGATAAGAGGTGTAAAGAAGAAGTGGGGTAGGCTTATAGAATCAAGGGAGGAGAACCGAGGAGAAGGTGGCGGTTGAGGAGAAGAATGTGTAGGTAAAGAAAAGGTAGGAAAAAAGGAGAAAAACGAAAGGGAGGAAGCCGGGAACAAAATGGAGGAAGAAGAAAAGGAAGATAAGAAGGCGGAGCGGAATAAAAGAAAAGGAGGCATGTGGAGGTGAAGAAGAAGAACAAGTACAACAAGAACAAGAAGTAAGAGGAAGAGGAGAAAAAAGGTGGTGGTCAAGAGGAAAAGAAAGAAGAGCACGAGAAGAAAGAAAGGAGTGAGCAGTTGAGGAAGATAAGAAAAAAAAAACTGAAAGACGTGAGAGGAGGTCAGTAGAACGAAGACGATATAATTAATAAAACCGAAAACATTAATAGAAAAAGGGGGGGGGGGAATCAGAAAGCGAAAATAGATTGGAGTGAAAGGAAGAATATACGAAAGATTCCGAGAAGGAACTAAATACAGATGATGACAGAAGATTTCCTTACAGAAAGAAAGTCTTTACAAATTTGCAGAAATAAGAATATTTGAAAAAACGGAATCAGAATCTCTTAAATATAACTGTAAACAAAAGATTAATGATTAAATCCAAAGTGAAAAAAATAATGATATTTTTTTTTTAAACCAAATAAATGACGAGGAAAATGAATGGATATGGGAACGAAATTGCGAGTAGAAAGAAAGAAGAGTGAAAAATATTATGAAAGTGAAAGCAGTGAAGTGCAGAGCAGTATAACTTTCTGTATTATAAAGAAATTAGATTATTAGCAGTAGCAGTAGCAGAGACTGCAGAAACTGTTGTTTTTTAAAGTATAGTGTTGGTGGTAGGGGTGTTAGAATTATCGAGAGAAGAGAGATAAGCTGCGAAAATAAAATAAACAAAACGAAATAAAGCAAAAACAGTGAGAAAAAAGAAAAAAAAGAATATGTAAAGTAAAATAAGAGAAAACTATAATGAAATAGGTGAAATCGTAGCAGCCATGTTGAAGGCAAGAAAACAGATGAAGCAGGAAAATCAAAGCTATCAATAAAAATCAAACTAATCAAGAAACACTTGCAAAAAAAAAAAGAAGAAATTGTTCTTTTTTTTACTCTTTATGAGTGGAGAGTGCGATTGGTACATTATCAAAAAGATCGTCAGTTAGCTTTATCTTGTATCCGTGCCTAACGTTTGATAGTGGAGTTTGGTTCATTGCGCATGCGTAGCTCATAGTGCAAGATTAGTAAAAGCGGCAACATTTTGGGCGTTTCTTTTTTCTTTTTACAGATCATTTTGCGTTTAACACTCTGCTCTTCATATTTATTTTATTTTGTTTTTTCTAACATTTGGTCGCCATTTATCGTGATCGTTTGCCTGATTCTCGCTTATTTTTGTTTTTATTTCGGTGAAGTGCACACTTCGTATTTTTTTATAACTCTAAGATATTTACTAAAATAAGGTATTCCCAGCGTGAGGCTAGATACAGCGTGCCACAAAGTTATCAATTAGATAAAAATCAATTTGATTTAACATAATAATAATTACTTTTTTAAATAATGTAATATTTTTATGATCTTGTATTGAGCAGGACAAAAAGAAAAAAAGAAAAGAAAAGGTAATTGATGCTTCTGTAGCTAATGCCTCCAAAACAAAACTGCTCTCCTTTATTATCCACAGAGAACCCTCCCTGCCTATCATCAGAATAGCAGGATCCCAAATTCTCGAGAGCGCCTCGTTGCGCCTGCTTGGTCTCATGCTGTTCACTGACATGTGGTGGAATAAATTGAATCAATGGCTTCATCTACCGCAAGGTAAGTTGGTTCTCTGTGTCGGGCCAAAAAGTTTTTTTCTCATTCGAGTCCCTCCTTCAAATCTATAAATCAAGCATCAGCCCTTGCGTGAAATATTGCTGTCATATATGGTCTGGTGCTCCCACTGTACGTCTTGAGGTCTTCGACAATAATCCAGAGACGAATATACAAGATGATATGTCCTGATCTGGCATCTAGTCCACAGTCGCTATCCCACAGACGTATCGTGGCTTCCCTCTGTCTCTTCTCCAACTATTTTCACGGCAACTGTGCCGACGAGCTACTTTCGCTGGTCCTTCGACTGCATTCATTTAAGCGAGCTACAAGAATGGCATCTCGGTCCCACTCGTTCAGTGTCAAAACGGTTAAAATGTAACCGTCTTTTCTACTCAAACAGCTTCTTCTCCCTCGCTTCCCGTCTGTGGAACTCCCCTCTCCTTACTTAGATGGATTTGGTTTATTTTGCATATCAACCTCAATGGATTATTTAAGTTTTTTTCAAAAATATATTGCTGTTATTAAAACCTACATTTTTCCACTTTCATAGTGTTTTTACGCCCTAGTTTGGGGTTAACTATTTACCCATAGTTGAGACCCTAACAGGGGCCACCACCCCAGGTCAGGGCCTGGGAACACCAGCAATTAAGAAGTGATTCCACGCTACTTAAAGCCTCCTTATCAGTGGCCTTGCTTTTGGATTTAGTTTATCGTCATACCCAGGACGCAGATGTAGTTGTGTGAGGTATAAGTGGCACAACGCCGAAAGTAAGAAGTATCCGGTAAGGATCGAACTCACTTGCTTAGGAAGACAAACTTGCGAACCCTTAACCACGTTAAAATGACAGCATTCTCCGGATATAAAAGTTTTGTATATTTAGTAAATAAATTATCATAATTGTCCATCGGCGTATTTTTCCATTTTCCGAAAGCAAACCTCTCTAAGGCTACTTGCTTATGGCCACAACACGTTGAAACACCGCTTCCTGTATGATTAGCAAAGTTAAGCAACGTCGAGCCTGGTCACAACTTAGATGGATTAATGTTTGTGAATACTACGTTCTATAAGCTTGGATTAATAGGTTATATTTTCTTCATGATTAATCAATATTTTTTATGTTTAAAATTAACTCCAGTGATGGCAAAATACATTTAAAATAATTTCGCAAATACTGATTTTATATATATATATATATATATATATATATATATATATATATAAACATTTCACCCCTAGCAAGGCGGGAAGCCACTAGCACGCAAGGGTTTACAGAGTATTTGGAGCGAGAGCAGATAGGAATGATAGAGGAAAGGATGAGGAGAAGGATAGTGGATAGATCAAGGCAACTGGAGTTGTCGATTGACATTACATTTGAATAGTTACAGATTATAGCTATCAGGGAAACAGGAATAGGGAAGGGAGTTCCACAGGCGAGAGATGCGAGATATGAAGCTATTGAAGTAGAAGAGGCGGCAACATTTCCCAGTTTCAACAGTGAAAGGGTGACATGCCAGCCTCGTAGGACGCTTGAATTCGCGAAGTCTGGGAACCAGCAAATGCAGCTCCTCGGAGCAATTACCATGAAAGTATTTGTAAAAAAGACAGAGAGAGGCGACGACACATCTGTGAGAGAGCGACTGCAGACGAGATGCCAGATCAGAGCCAATTATATTGCATATCCGTCTCTGGATCTTATTAAGAACTCCGAGGCAAACAGAAGGGGCTCCAGACCATATATGGCAGCAATATAACAGGTTGCTGTTTCTACACCAGGATAAAATGAACTTAAAGTCGGAGATCATAATTCATTATTAAAATGGGATACAAAAGTTTCACCACGTTTCAAATTTAAGGCGCCTTTCACCCGGCACTTCTTCAGAAATATAATCGTCGGCAGAATAAAACAAAGTAGGTGATAAGATTTTTTTTTTTTTTTTTTTTACCAACAACTGATATTAAGATGCAAATTACCGAACTAGTAGAGGGAATTGGAAAAAAAAATTTTTTTTTCACAGTTAGGTGACTGATTCCCCGAATAAGGCCAACTTATGTTTCAACTCTCTTTGTTGTCTACACGAGCAGGATGTTGCATATTAATTGTAACAGACTCAAGGAAGTCTAAATGGAGTCTGGTTCGTACCCTGTGCATATATATATATATATATATATATATATATATATATATATATATATATATGTGTGTGTGTGTGTGTGTGTGTGTGTGTGTGTGTGTGTGTTAGTAAACAAAATGTTCAGACGTACTTTACATTTTCAAAAAATGTTCAAACGTCTTTTATCAACTCAGAGATTCGAGATGGTCTCCACTTTAGATGAGTATACTTAAATTTAATTTATTTTAAAATATCTTATATATCTAAAAAACAAAAAAACAAAAAAGAAACGTTTGATAAGTTTTTCTAAAGAGATGCTAACTTTCTATGACAACTTATTTTATTTACTGTTTTCTTTCTTAAACAATTTGTTACATGATAGAATCTAATTTAAAATTGTACAGTCGTGTGTATTAGATAATTTTTATTTAATCGAATTTTTTTCAGTGCGGTCTGAAATGTATGTGAAGAAAAGCATTTTGTTTAACCATTTCCCGCTATGCAAGACTATGAAGCTGCCAAGACGGAAGGGGTTACCGAGTGTGAAAGAATATGAGAAAAAAAAAGAACAGTATTAAGGAGAGAGAATAATAAACGGACTGGAATTATGAAGACATAGGAAGATATCATGTGACGTTTAATGTTTGAAGATCAAATTTGACTGGAAAGCGAGAAACTGGAATGGATTTCCACCAGCGAGAAGTGCGAGAGAAGAAACTGTTATCATAGAATAGTATAGCTATCCCATTCATCTGTAAAATGAGAAAACATTGCCGACAAACTAGTACAGCGCTTAAATTCTTAATTTTTTTTCTACCATAGAAGAAAGCAATATTTATAGAATACAAAAATATGGCAAAAGGCCAAAATGGCGGATAAGAGAAGGCTGGTCTACAATCTGTGTTATCTTTAACTTAGCTAGCCAGGATTACTGACCCAAATATACCACATATTCTAACTTAACATATAAAGCAACCATAATACCTCAAAGTCTGTATGCAACCATAACTAGTTCACATATGTAAAATTTGTCTGCGGGGAGGAGGAATGAAATAACAACATTTAAAAATGCTCATCAGAACAATTACTATGAAACATTTATAGAAATTTCACAGTAAGCTACTTTATGTAACTGAAGTCGAGATGCCATTTCAGGACCGATAACTTTGAAGATTCTTCTTTGTATTTCATCAACAATCTTTAAATGCATAGATGAATCACCAGAATAGACGTTTTATGAACTTAAAAGGAAATAACAGTTACGGACAAAACTATCCGTACGCTTTTTATTAACTGAAGTTAACGTCATAGAATTTCTGTCTAATAAATATAAGTAAAGGTTTCCTATACGCAGTAAATAATCTACTACAAGTTTCTTTCGACCTCTTGTTCCATTCTCTGCATGGAAGACGCTCTGTCTTTGAAGATTGTGAATTTGTAGATTTTAACACCCACAAAGATATTTTGTTACGTTCATCTTCCAGTGTTGAATACGCTGCCTTCTTCGTAAATGGCTTTGAGGATGTAATTGTCCAATAGACATTGCAACCGGAAATAATGATTTAAATTTTGTATTATTTTATATTACTAAAGATTAAACACCACGAGTTCCGAATGGGAATAATATTATTTTTAAATAATTTTTCATGAAATTTAATAGTGTGTATATTTTACTATCTAAATCGAATATAAATTGATCTCCCTTACGGAAATAAGATATGATTTCTTTAAATAAATAATTAAAAAAAATCAAGTGATTTCTGAAAATGTAAAAAAATATATGAAGAAAATTGTAGGTATCTCAAGTGATTTTTCCCATATTATACCATTTTACTAATTTCGAATTCTTTGTTAAATTTCAAGAAATCTCGTTCCATGAGCATAATTATTTTGGATTCCATAGGGGGATCAATTTACAATGAATTTACATACAAAACTGGACGCCCAATAACCTATTATCGAATTCGATTAAAAAAAATGACATACATAATCAGGAATGCATAATTTATCGTCGTTTAAAATGCCGTAGGCGATACACCCATTGGCGAATGGTCAGAAATCAGATAGTTTCACGACGCCATGCCAGTCTTGTGTTTGTTCTAGCCATTATGCTAAGACCGATTAGTTCATCATATTCCATTGCGGTCTGAAGTAGGGGAAACAGTTTCTTTCTTCGAAACATGTCACGGGGATTTTTTTGGAATATTTTGTCTAAACTTTGCTTAAAGCGCCAGAACCTACAAAGCAGCAGGTGATGTGAATTTAGAATTTTTCATCTACTAGATTGGTTGCCCACTCAATCTGCCCTGCTATTTATCTATAGCTTGTGCTAAGAGCTCCTAACGGGAATAATATTATTTTTAAATAATTTTTCATGAAATTTAATATTTTACTATCTAAATCGAATATAAATTGATCTCCCCTACGGAAATAAGATATGATTCCTTTAAATAAATAATTAAAAAAAAATCAAGTGATTCCTGAAAATGTAAAAAATATATGAAGAAAATTCTAGGTATCTCGAATGGTTTTCCCCATATTACACCATTGCACCAATTTCGAATTCTTTGTTAAATTTTAAGAAATCTCGTTCCATGAGCATAATTATTTTGGATTCCATAGAGGGATCAATTTACAATGAATTTACATACAAAAGGGTATTGATATGTAAGTAAATATAAAGAAATCTACTGACATTCGATCACGGCTCTCTGAATTCCCAATCCAGGCCGCTATGCTTTACTTCGAACCTGCATCAATAGCCTATAGTAATATGAAAAAAAAAAACGAAATGGGCGAAGTGACTGTCGTACAAGTCTGCAGTGATACATAATTTATTATATCTCCGTAGACAAGAAAACTACTATTGTACTGTCCAGCCACATATATTATGTAAGTGTGTGTATGGGTAACTGAATGTCTTACACACAAATATCATACATAGTTTTAGTTATTTAGTTAGTTTAGCTATTGAAGCTCTTTTTTCTGAAAGGATTTATTTGATAGGAAGAAGACTGGGTTGCGCCAAACTTCTAACACTTTGATTTTTAAATACTCGAACTTAAATCTGAAAAAGAACAATTGCTTCGGGTTACGGCCATATCATGTTGAAACACTGGTTCCCGTACGATAACCGAAGATAAGCAACGCCGCGCCTAGTCAATACCTAGATGGGTGATAGCTTTTGAATACGAGGTGGTGTATGTTTGGATTTTGGAGTAATGACCTTAAATTGTTAATCAGAGAGCTGATTTCCAATTCCAGTCGGGTTTATTGTACAAATTCACGCGCAAATTTCCATGGGAAAGGTGTGAATCCATCTCTGTTCTCGCAAGCTATGGGTCAATCTGTAAGACATGAGTCTCTAAACAGTTTTAATTTCCACAAAAACGTCTTTCAATCTAAACATATTTTCTAGTTTTAAATAACATGAAAAGGTTGGTAAACCGTAAAAAAGTATAAATCAGTACAAAACCAATGGCATTGACAAGAACAGTACCACTTCCTCAAGTATAAATCGTACCTAGTAATCATATTTGTCTTTCAAAGGCATTTCCGCTACTTTGTTTAAAACCGAAATTTTGTTCATTTAATTCATCAAAATCCTTAACATTTCCTCTTTTGCACAGCGATGTATATGATCTGGGAAACCCTTTTTTCCGTTGAAATGATCGCAAATTGCTAACATTGAGGGTAGATGTTAAAAGAATGAGAAATTTACATACTGGGACTCTGCCAATTGTCACTGGCGTCCTTGAGTCAATTCTAAATAAGATTCCCACAAGGCAAACGTCTGTCACGGGATCATTACTAAAGAAATGTACTCTTGAGCTGTTTATTATTATCTCTAAACTTCATATCAAATGCTTCACTGCTTCAGGCTTTCCTCTGTAGTTCTTGCAAAATACAACACTCAGCCAGAGAAAATATCCCGCAGAAAGAGCGCGTTGTTTGTTGGTCTTGAGATTTGACAGTCTCTTAAATTTAAGTTTGAAAAAAAATGTTTAATCCTTTCACCTCAAGCAAGCTGATAATTCCACTAGAAAGCACGACGTTACATGAAGATGTAATTGTCCAATACATGAAGTGAAAGATAATGAAGGCTTGAGTAGTGGGGGATTGAGGAAAGCAAAAAAAATAGGACAGACTTCAAGAATACAGAAGATGGCGATTGACGTTGCATTTAACTTTTTGAATATTGTAGTTATCAGCGAAGCAAGTAAAATCCTCAGGCGAGAAATAAGAGAAAAAAAAACTATTAGAATTTAACATACGATTGCATATATCTAGTTCAACTGTAGAAGTCGCGGTTACATTTCACTACTTCTATAATAAATAGGTGTGATCTTGATGCTAGTCTAGTAGCACGCTTAAATTCATGTAGTCGGGTCACCAGGGTAAAAATCTCATCAGATCACCTAGACGAGGTGTTATGATTATTTACATTATTTATATAATTCAGACTGTTATCCTCATCTTCATTGCCATATTCACAACGTTTCGGCTGCTGTAAGCATCGGCCTTCTTCAGGTGAATGCAATTTCGAACCGAAACCTTTATTTCGTCCAACGGGGTAGATTTGTCTAGTTTTACGTGCCATGCCTCTTCCGGATGTCTCAGTTATTTTCCTTTATCTCAACTCTCCAAGTTTTTTGGTTCACCACTACTGTAGTCTGGTGTTGAACTCGCATCTCTTTGGGTTTAGTCACTGGATCTAACCAACGTCCTTATCCACTTGGCCATGTGTCCTTGAGAACGGTTGCCATGTAAATATTTGTAGAAAAGTCTGTGGGAAGATATGTCTAGTCGTTGCGAAAGTGAGCGAAGTTGAAATGCCTGGTCAGGATTGATTACATTACATACTGACATTTGAATTTTTTTAAAAGAATTGTCAAGAATTTATAACAGGAGAACTAGACCAGGTATGGTAACAATATTAAATGCAGGAACGAATTGTAGATTTATAAAGGTTCAATATTGATTATGGCGAAAAAAAATTCTGGCGCAACACGTTGTACCACCTTTTCCTTGCAGTAGATATAGCAGTTGATTTAACAGAATCGCCGCACCTCATGACACTGGAAAACCCGGGTCAAAGAAAGAAAAAAAAAGAAAAGAAAAAAAAAACGGCGGAGAGTGTCCTGGAGTTTTCTGCTTGTCATCAGTATAGCTGATGACAGGCAGAAATCTTTTCTGTGGTGATTAAATGAAAGCAGTTTTATCTCAGAAGAGCTAAAATGTACAAGCCATTTCTTTCCCCATGATTGGAAGTCTTTTTAAGACTAGAAGCACGGTGGAGTAATAAATAGCGGCTCGGATTGAAGATTCGGAGAGCCGAGTTCAAATTCCAGTCGAATCCATTACATTCACTTACGTGCTAATACCCTTGGGAATAGTATGTATCTTCTTGTTCTCAAACAGCTATGGTTAAATAGCAGGACAGTCCGGGTTCTATAACCATGGATGGGAACTGGTCTACCGCAGAAAGAAATGGCAGCCTACTGCAGGAAAAATCTGCATCGTCAGTCATATATCGAAAGACACATGATCGCCTAAGTGTGTATCTAACTAACTGTCAGGTTTACAAGGTCGGGTCTGTCGGATTTGAAGTGTCATTTTCATAAAAAACCTTTTTTGTAACTAAAGATATATGGGAAATCATTGATGAAACAATGCAGCTCCAAAGATTGAGGACTTTGGAAGGGGGCGTTAGTATGAAATGATTTGGAAGTATACACATTTATTACACGATCTATTAGAAAGCCAAATATTTCGTCCCCTGACACTGTGGCACTTGAGCTTACGTAGAATGTCAGCATGACAAACTAAAACCACGAGACGGGGCGACGATGACGTGGCGTTCTTTTAGTCTACGACAGCGACGCAGACGACGAGTGAACGCTGCTGGCTTCCGACGACAGGAAGGGTGCATGGACCGAACCGCCTTCAGACTTCATAGTGTTGGGTAGAACTGTCGAAGCAGGAGGTCGTCCGTTTAAGATGCTAAACCAATTTGGCATTTATCAGAGCCTCAAGTGATAATAGGGTGATAATTTGAGAGAAGTTTCCCCAGAGTTTCTTAACAACAAGAATTACAGACGAGGTCTTCCATCAAGCTGTAGGCATGAAGCAACGAGGCTCTGAAGTTTAGAGCTAACAGGAACCAGCTCGAGAATACATTTCTTTACAACAACTGTGGGAGGTGGGGCCGTCACAGCCGTTTTTACCTTGTGGAGTCTTATTTAGAAATGATGTCAGGAACCATTAACACGCTTATGCGCATATCACTCAATAGAGTTTTTGCTCTGACAGCGGCATTCCAGATGAGTCGAGAATGGAGTTAGAAAAGAACATCCGAGCACTCTACATTGAATAAAAAAAAAGTGAAGTAAAGCTCACACATTACAAAGAGCTTTTAGGATGTAAAATGTGTGTGGTCTAAGCTTTTCTATTTTTTAACAAAAATCATTCGTGGAAAATGTCATGAAGTCATATCTAAACTTTGATCTCTGGTTGGGACCCAGAAGAAAATTTATATACAACATAAATAATAATAATAATAATAATAATAATAATAATAATTAAAGTCTCGATACCAGATCCTATCACGGTCACATAATCAAGGAAAGAACTAACCCGAAATGCAGGACCCGCGGAAAATACGTTGAAGCTGTCGACCTTATAATCTCAGGATGTCCGGAACTAGCAAAAAAAATGAATATACCCACGGATATAACAAGATAGCGACATATGTATACTGGCAGATATGCAAGAAGCACAAAATCGAAACTACTAAGAGATGGTTTCGGCACCAAAGGAAGTGTATGCATATTGACATAGCCGTACCATCTGAGAGAAACACCTCAATGAAAATTATCGAGAAATTGTCCAAATACAAGGACATGGAGATTGTGATTAACAGAATATGGGGAATGAAGACTGAGATTGTACCAATAGTAATCGGAGCAACGTGAGAAAAGGAATAGACAATTTCACTAATAGTGTCCCAGGTAACATCAATATGCAAATTTTACAGAATATCAACCTACTAGGAATATCCCATATACTAAGATAAGTGCTATAAATTAAATAACCATTTTACTATAGCGTCTAGGGATCATATTTTGTTCCCGGCTCTACAGGATACAAAGAAGGAAACATAACCTAAACAAATAATAATAACAATAATAAGATGAAGAAGAATATATTTAATATAATTCATAAATTTTACCTGGGGAAGTGATTTTAGGGAGGCATTTAGGAATCGCGTTTTTGTTGGAAATATATCGAGGTTTGGATCTTTGACGTTCGTTACCAGAACAGATGGGAAACTCTATGAAAATACGAAAGTGATAAAAATGTAAAAAAAAAAAAACATAGAAAAAAATAAATTAACACCCGTAAGAAAAATAACTACAAGCGAGCAAGAAATGCATAACCTTCTGCGCTAAATAAAATGAGATTAATCGTCGCATTTATATTAACATAAAAAAAGAGTTAAACCCACCTGAAAATGAAAGAGAACACCGCCATAAAGTTAACGCTTTCATCTTTTTTCAAAGGACCGCCAAGATAACAACTTCAGAAAATCAAACGAAAAAAAAAAACAGCTTTTGTGTTTATTCTTTTTTTCTCTTTTTTTTTAACTAAAAGGGTATTCAGTGAACACAGTGGGAACATCTGCTACTGTTACTACTGATATGCAGATTGCTAACAAGTATCGATTGACACGTGATAAGATAATAATAATAATAATAATATTAGTAGTAGTTGTAGTAATAATAATAATAACAATAATAATAACAATAACAATAATAATAATAACAATAATAATAATAACAATAACAATAACAACAACAACAACAATAATAATAATAATAAACAAATCAGATGTGAGCTTTCTATATTAGATGAGCTCACCAGAAACCCTAATATTTCCACACGTAAATTCAAAGAGATCAAGCGGAAATATAACATTAAATCCCTAATTGATATTCCATCAATCAAGGAAATGCTGAAGCAGAAACTTCAGCTGAAGGCGCAGAGAACAAGACGATACGAAAAACGTTGTAGGTTCTATCGCCAAAATAAAATATTCCGAACAGATCTTAAGAAATTTTACAGGGAAATTGGAAAAACACCTATACATGTCGAAAGGCCACCATCGATTGATAATGTACAGACATTCTGGGAAAATATCTGGAGCAGCCCAAAGGAGTATAACCCAAATGCAGAGTGGATACGGCGTGAAGAAGAACGAATGCTGGATACACCTCTGCAAGAATGGGAAAATATATCCACAGATGATGTTAGGCAAGCTCTAACGAAATCCCAAAAGTGGAAATCCCCAGGAAGTGACAAGTTGCCCAATTTCTGGCTGTATCATCTCACATCTACCCATGAAATTCTTGCAAAAACATTATCAACGCTTGTAAATAATCCTTATAAAACCCCGGAATGGATTACTGAAGGTATGACATACCTTATACCAAAAATAACTGAAACAGACGACCCGAAAAATTATAGACCGATAACATGTCTCTCCACAACGTATAATGGGATGCAGAAGAGGTTCATATGTCAGCAAGGATCAACTTCTGATAAATAAAATGATCCTGGAAAATTGCAGGAGACGACGCAGGAACCTAAGTGCAGCGTGGATTGATTATCGTAAAGCCTTTGATAGTGTTCCACATTCTTGGATCCTTAAGACTTTGGAAATGTACAAAGTCTCCCCTGTGGTATTAAATTTCCTTAAGCACAGCATGGGATGTGGAACACCAAACTATACCTTAGTCACACGGGGGCACTGCCATATCCAACCGTCTGGTATCCGACGTGGAATCTTTCAAGGAGATTCTCTGTCACCCCTTCTGTTTTGTTTATCCTTAATCCCTCTTACACATGAACTGAACAACAGTAGCTCTGGTTACAAAATAAATAAGAAAATATTCAATCGCCTACTCTACATGGATGATCACAAACTCTTTGCCAAAGACGACAATGAGTTGAAAGGTCTCCTCAATATTGTAAAATACTTCAGTGACGACATAGGTATGGACTTCGGATTAGATAAATGTGCAAAAGTAACTTTCAAGAAAGGTAGAATTACAGAAACACCCTTAATAGATTTAGATTTTGTCACAAAAATTAGGGAACTGGGGCATGGTGAAGCTTATAAGTACCTAGAAATTAGGGAAGGAGATGTCATACAACACCCCCAAATGAAGGAAAAAATAAGAAAAGAATACTACAGGCGTGTACGTCTGGTACTAAATACTGAGCTAAACTCAAAAAAACAGGATATCAGCCAAAAACACATTGGCTGTCCCTGTGGTGCAATACAGCTTTAATGTCCTTAACTGGACCATAGCTGAAATTAAGCGAATGGATGCCAAAATGAGAAAGCTACTCACTTGCTATCGCATGCATCATACCAAAGCTGATGTCGATAGTCTGTATGTGCCCAGATCCGAAGGAGGCAGAGGATTAGTTCAACTAGAACTGTCCTACAAAACTACAACAATTGGCCTCCAAAGATATTTTGAAACTACAGAAGACTGGATGATAGTATGCGTCAAGGAACATGAAAGTAGTAAGCGTCTCTACTCTGTAATGAAAGAAGCCAACAAATTCAAAATGGAGTTTCAAATGGGCGTAGAGATGCAACTACAGCACAATACACCAGCTGAAACTGCAAAATACCTAAAAAGGACAGCAAAGACGAATGCAACCGACCAGTTACAGAAGCGATGGCAAGATAAACCGCTTCATGGCCAATACTCTGCCCGTACCAAACAAGCTGACGTAGACAAAACCCGTACCCATCAGTGGCTCAGTAGTGAAGGGCTGAAACCGGAAACTGAAGGTTTTATCCTTGCTGCGCAGGACAAATGCTTGCTAACTAGGAATTATCAAGCACATATACTAAAATATTGTGTCAGCCCAAAATGCAGATTCTGTGATAAATATCCAGAAACGATTGATCATCTTTTATCAGGTTGTACGGTGTTGGCACCCACTGTTGGCCAGATATTGTTATTAAATACCACAAACAAAAACGGTGCCTCCTTATTGATATGGCAGTCCCTGCTGACTCCAATGTATCTTTGAAGATATTCAAAAAGTTGTCAAAGTACAAGGAACTTGAAATAGATATATGCATATATGGCATATGGGAACATCGACAATCCCTGTTATAGTTGGAGCCCTAGGAATCGGAAAAGATTCCAGTAGACTAACTGAAGGGATTCCTGGAAGTCCATGCCTCAAGGAGATACAAAAGATTGTTCTGACAAGTACAGCCCACACCTTACGAAGGGCTTTATCTATGTAATTTTTT
Organism: Acanthosepion pharaonis; assembly: GCA_903632075.3. Lineage (NCBI taxonomy): Eukaryota > Metazoa > Mollusca > Cephalopoda > Sepiida > Sepiidae > Acanthosepion > Acanthosepion pharaonis. The sequence continues at coordinate 4,278,399 of CAHIKZ030001324.1, forward strand.
TTTTTTGTCAGTGGAAAGTGTCATGACGCCATTTCTAACCTTAGGTCCCTGGGCGGGACCCGGAAAGAAATGTGTAAACGCCAGAAATCAAAGAAAATAATAATAATAATAATAATAATAATAATAATAATAATAATAAGGAGGAAGTACAAAAAATCAGGCGTGGCTGACCACATATGGAGAGAGAAGGAGATCACCGCCCCCTGTGGGATCATGTTGAGATCATAGACAGGGAACACCATTGGAAAATTCGTAAACTTAAGGAATCAGCACATATGCTAGGCCACAAAAATCTCCTGAGCCGACCAAGCATAGAAATAAATACAATATGGGAACCAGTAATAAGGAGTGCCAGAGAAAAGCAATGATAACAAAAGTTGCAATATGAACTCTGGTAATGATAACAGCAAAAAATTGCAATATGAGCACTGGTAAAAATGATGCTGAAAACATTAGGTTTATAATACTCAGAAGTTCATACCCAGATGTCCTCAAGGAGTGGATAAAGGTGTGGGTTAGATCCAGTGACAGACCCAAAGAAGGTGAGTTCAATTCCTGGTTAAGGCAGTGGAGAACTTTCAGAGGGAAAATTAGCAGGAGATAACTGATAACTGACATCCATCAAACATGGCACGTGGAATTAGAACATTCTACCCCAGCGATCGAAATTCCAACCACCTGAAGAAGGCCGGAGCGTACAACGGCCGAAACGTTGTGACAAATATGGCGACAAAGATGAGGACAATAGTCCGACTAATGTAAATACTGTACATAATACCTCATCTCAGAAATATAGACAAACTCTAATAATAAGGAGTTGACCAGAAAGTTTTGACTCACTTAGGAAGCGAAAGAAAACTGTTATATAAGTGGACTCGACCAGAGTGTTACTTGGACTGCTGCCGTTAAATACCCAGAGAGTACAGAGATAGTAGACAGACATTGAGTTGGCGGTAGAGTAATAGTGTCACAGTTACAAGCACGCCCGACTCTAAGGAAGTCCTACTTCAAGACTGTATATATCTATATGTTATTGCTACTAACAGCGTTCCTGGATTTACTAACAGTATTGCCCTTTGTATTATTGTGTAAATAGATTTAATTTCTTATCTTTAATTCTTGCGTTTGTCATTCCTTGGAGACCGAATTTCATCGCGGAATCCACAAAAAAAAAAAAAATAAATAAATAACAATTCTGGTGGAATTTCGAGCTTCTTTCCACATGGTCACGCCATAGGCGTTAAACTACATTAACAGCAGCTAGACTGTTTGTACGCCAAACTAAAAGAGAGGTACCCTGCTTTAGTTAAACTGAAGTCAGGCTTTGTTCCAGCAAGACAATGCAAGACCACACACTGCAAAGTTGACTAAAGAGAAGTTCAAATAGATGGACAATGTTTAGATTCTTCCACACACACCATTCAGTCCCGATGCTAATCCGAGTGGCTATGGTATATCCCGCTCAATGGCACACTTCTTCCGCGATCAGCGATTCATCACTTTTGATTATGTGAAGGAAGCTTGTTTACAGTTTTTTGATTCAAAGCCAGCTGACAGGTATCTGGGACAGATTCGTATGCTGGCTGCTTGCTGGCTGAAGATCGTCAAGAATGATGGACTTCATTTTGTAGAGTAAATATTTGTGTTGCTCCATAAAATTTTGTTGTTTTATTTCCACTTCTTAAGAGAGTCGGGACTTTATGGGCAACCTATTAATATAGATTATGTTTGGTAATGTTAATCCTGGACTTGAATATTGTAGTATTCGTGTAGATATCCATGCGATAGTCCGTTCAACAAGGTATCTGACCATGTGAGAAAGCCCAGAATATTTCTCCTTACAAATGCAAAGCGTGATTTGACCCTGTGAACATAGTACGTTGTTATTTGCTAATCAAGTTCTATACTGATCGAAATATTAAATGGGGGTCGTATAAATATTATTTCATAGAAATATCGATATAACAGTTTTAGAATTCCACCATTGCTTCTGTGGGAAGGAGTCCGCTATTTGAAATATAAGTCATCCTCAGTGTAGATATGACAGCAATACTCCATTTTGTGTCTCATTTGCCTCTTGTAAAGATAAAGTAAGGCAAGTGAAGTCCTGCATTTTATCCTTCTGTCATATAAGTCAAAATCTAGTAAATATTATTCCAGGTGAAACCAGAGATCGGTGTTGAGTTCCAATCAGACGTTCGAATTCTAACCAATGGTGATACACCTCTATCTTTTCTGAACCATGTCTCTTCAGTGTGTGACTCATCTCAAAGTTCCAATACTTTATAGATCTAACCAATATTGCTCAGTTTATATCCCTTCTAGACATCCATACAGGTTACTCGATCTTTCCCTGTGCAATTATTGCCTTTGCTACATCCTCTGAGTGTTACATTCACTAAATTGATATTCTTCATTATGTCGCAGAATTTCAATTATTTTTACCTGATTTAAGTGTTTCTTTTCATCCACTTCTCTGTAACCACGCCCCTTATTGCTCCAATGCTGCGTCCAAACAGCCATATGTGATGTCTTCTTACAATTGGTAGTCCTTTCTTTCAAATTTCTTTACTACTGTGTATAAGAATTAGTGCTCTCAACACGTTATCTTCTAGGTATCGAATATTGTTGTTAAGTTTGTTTTGACCAATGATTCACGCCGGAACGTTTTCTAATTGTTTTAGTGCTGTGGAGTAAATAAGACATCCGAGGTAACACAAATGAACTAGGCAAGACGCCTTAAATAATGAACTCAGATTTAATTAAGGGAAGTCAAAAAGTATTTCTAGTGATGTCACGGCGAGTAGCCTAAATAATACATACGATTATAATCGCTTGGAGCGAGTTATGACACTTAGGATCGCCTCGCTGAATAGGTTAAATAAATGCGCTGAGAAGACGTACACTTGTCATAAGCTCCTTGCTAATTATTCTATTGTTCAAATTATTTTCATTTTCATTTTTCATTGTCAGACAGGCGTTTTTTTTTCCATTATACTTTCAGATTATTATATTTTCCGCAAATATAGCAAAAGCTCTTCTAGCAGTTCAAATAGTTCTTTGTGTCCTATTTTATCAAACGCGGGTTGTATCTTTGGGAAAGACACGGGTCTATCAGTCTGTGCTCCGGAATAACACCTGATATTTGAATAAAAATTATATGATTGTTCGCACGGAGAGATAGTTGACGGCGAACGGCGGATGTAAGCACTTATTATTATTATAGTCGTAGTATTATTAGTATTAGTATTACTTAATTAATATATTACCTTCCAAAGCATCAGCAGCAAAAAAAGCTATTAGTTATATTGCCATCTTTCAGAGTTGCCGTCTCTATTTACATGTCTGAGTAAATAGTTCTTTTCATATAAAGATTACGCAAATACCTGAGATAATTGATTTTAATTCGCGAGATTATTTAACTATGTATATATTCATATATGCAAATTGCTGAGATAACTCATATTTATTCATGTTCGTAGCTGATTCCTATGTACGTGGAACTGTGTGTAGGAATATATGCGTGTGTTTGAGCACAAAGCAATAGAAATAAACTTCATTGTTTGCAACCACGTTCGATTGTGCCAGCTTATTCTAAAAAAATAATATTTTACAGAATAAATATTCACCTAAGGAGTTGTTTTTATTTCTTTTTCATTGTAGAGAGAAGCACAAACCGAATGAATCAGTGTATTTATTGTGCATTATTTTTAAAGACGAAAATAATACATTGATTACAACAATAAAGAAATCTATCATTATTTCAAAAAAGAAACACGAATCCTCATCTGAGTGAATTGTACGTTATCAAATTGAAAATAAACAAAATTCATAAAAAAGAAACAAAAACAAAAAAAAATTAAAAGTAATTATAAAAATTCCGTAGAATTTCAAAATAAAAATATCGTGAAAATTATGATTAAAACAATCAGAAAAATAAAATGATCATTTACAATCTGCAAAATTAATCTTTCAGCGCACGATTACGCGCATGCGCAAGTCTCGGCGCATGCGTGCATGCAATTAGGTGTTACGTTCTTCGCTGTTATAGCTAAAACCATTTTTATTCTGAGATGCAGGTATTAAAATAAACTTAGCGGCAGCTACATCTAGAGTTTGTTAGCATATATAACGAAATAACAGTAGGACTATAACCAGTAGCAAACATAAATATTCAATCAAAAAAGAAAAAAATATGAAACGATGAAAAATTAATACACGTAATAATAATAATAATAATAATAAGTGCCTCCTTATTGATATGGCAGTCCCTGCTGACTGCAACGTATCTTTGAAGATATTCAAAAAGCTGTCAAAATACAAGGACCTTGAAATAGAAATCTCGAAAATGTGGCATATGGGAACATCAGCAATCCCTGTTGTAGTTGGAGCCCTAGGACTGGTTGGAAAAGATTGCAGTAGACTAATTGAAGGGATTCCTGGAAGGCCATGCCTCAAGGAGATACAAAAAAATGTTCTGACAAGTACAGTCCACATTTTACGAAAGGCTTTATCTAAGTATTTTTTTTTTTTGTCAGTGGAAAGTGTCATGATAACATTTCTAACCTTAGGACCCTGGCCCGGAAAGAAATGTGTAAACGCCAGAAATCAAAGAAAATAAAAACAATAATAATAATAATCTCAAACTGGGATCGAAAAGTGTGCAGCTAGAACAAAAGGGATAAAATGACTAATTATTGCAGCTCAGGACCAAGGCCTCGCAACTCAGATCCTATCACTATCCCTTATGATGAAACTGTCGATCATATTATCTCAGGATTCCCGGAACTCGCAAAAAATTAATATAACCATAGCTTAACAAAATATCGACATATGAACACTGGAAGATAGGCAAGAAGCACAAAATCGAGACCACTGAGAGATGGTATGATCACCAACCAGACACAGTTACCCAAAAAAAACAAATGGATCTGTCCTCTAGGAAATGCCAATTCAAACTGACAGGGAAACAAAAGCCAACAGACCAGATATTATCATAAAGGACAAGAAATTCAGGAAGTATATGCTTATTGATATAGCAGTACCATCTGAAACACCTCCATGAAAATTATCGAGAAATTGTCCAAATACAAATACCTGGAGATTGAGATTAACAGGATGTGGGGAATGAAGATTGAGACTGTACCAATAGTAACCGACACTCTGGGCCCCATGAGAAAAGGAATAGACAATTTTACTAACAGTTTCCCATTTAACATCAACATACAAATTACCCAGAAGTTCGCTCTACTAGGAATATCCCATATAAGTGCTATCAATAACAATTTTACTATAGGGCCTAAGACCAATAATTTGTACTCGGCTCTACAGCATACAAAGAAGGAAACATAACATACACAAATAATAATAATAATAATAATAATAATAATAATAATAATAATAATAATAATAATATCTGTCTCTCTCTCTCTCCCCTGTATATATATATATATATACCTATATAATTTACATGTGTATGTATCCGCATTGACAGGGATCATTGTATTTTTTTTCATGGCTACAGGTGTAATTTTCCTACAATGCTCTGCCCTTTGACTACCATGTCTTTGAGTGAAAATTTAAAAATATATCTTTTAGCGGCTAGTAGGTTGAGAGATGACCGGAAAAGTATAACTTTTACTCCTTTGCTTCTACCCCCTTGTTTAATGAATTCTTTGATATCCCCACCTACCACAAGTACAGCCCACACCTTACGAAGGGCTTTATCTATGTAATTTATTTTTTTTTTTTTTTTGTCAGTGGAAAGTGTCATGACGCCATTTCTAACCTTAGATCCCTAGGCGGGACCCGGAAAGAAATGTGTAAACGCCAGAAATCAAAAATAATAATAATAATAATAATAATAATAATAATAATATCATATCATATCATATTGTTATATAATGGCAGCAGATAAAAATATATCTGCTAGGGATTTGGCAAAATTGATAAATATATGGAGCTTAGGATTGAAAAACGAAAACGTGACTCCTTCACACGACTGCAATAATTGCAGTTCTGGGTGCGGTAAAAAAGGCACGAAAAAAAAACATTAAAAAAATACCTGGTCGCCTCTGTTTAAAAAAAACAAACATTAAAATTTTATACTGTATCAAACTTCTCATCTACCAAGGGGAATATTCTCAGTGTAAAAAATATATAAAAACTGCACATTTACGTATCGCTTAAAATCATAATTTTTACAAAAAGAATGCATATATTTATTACTTTCCCTTACCCCAGTTCAGGGGAAATAATTAAAAAAAGGAGTATACGAAACAGGAGGCAATTATTATTATTATTATTATTATTATTATTATTATTATTATTATAACTTTATTTCCTTTGATTTCTGGTGTGTACACATTTCTTTCCGGGTCCTGCCCAAAGACCTAAGGGTAGGAATGGCAAAATGACATTTTCCACTGACCAATTAAAAAAAAACATGCATATTTTAAGGTGTGGGCTGTACTTGTGAGAACATTTTTTTTTTGTATTTCTTTAATGCATGTTCTTCAAGGAATCCCTTCAATGAGTCTACTGGAATCTTTTCCAACCAATCTGAGGACTCCAACTACAACAGAGAATGTTGATGTTCCCCTGTGCCACATTTTTGAGATTTCGATTTGAAGGTCCTTTTATTTTGATAGCTTTCTGAAGATCTTCAAAAATACAATAAGGAGGCACTTTTTTGTTTGCCGTCTCTAATAACAATGTATGGGCTGTTAGCTTTGATTTTTATTATTATTATTATTATTATTATTACTAATTAACTAATTTATTAATAATAATAATGTTATGAGTGGAGTATCCATATCCTGCCGACGTGCCGCCTCAGGTGCGCAGACCCAAGTGACCCAAGATCAGGTTATGAATATTACGATAGTACATTCAAGAGAGCGTTAACCTCCATTGCCAGGACTTTGATCAATAATCTGGAAATGCTTAAAAATAATAAAATGTTCCAACCCTTTTATTGGGTGTAAGTAATCAGTTGCTGTTGATGTTAAAAATACTCATAAAATGGTATTATAATAATAATAATAATAATAATAATAAACCTATCAAAATGCAAGGATCTTGAAGTGCAAATCTAAAAAAATGTGGCACATGTAGACATCAATAATTCCACTTGTGGTTGGAGCAATCATGTTGATTGGTTTTAATAGGAAAATGTTCCAATAGACTCATTGAACGGATCCCTGTTAGCACATGCCTTAAAGACATATAAAAATTGTATTTACAAATAAATACAGCGCAATCGAAAGTTTGTGTCATTTTAGGATGTTTTATTTTATTTTTTATAAAACATTTCACTGAAAATGCTATGATGTCATTTCTGACCATTTTTTTGACCAATTTGCCCTCTCAAAAAAGGTGGCTATATTTTCTAACACTTGCAGACGATCTTTAGAAACATGAAAGAGTCTTATCACTTCAAATCTTAATATCTTTTTTCTATTTCAAATTGTTGAATAAAAAATGAACTAAATATAATTTTTAACCATTTGAAACTTAGAAGAAATAATAGTAAATTTTAAGACACATGAATTTCGGTAAGTCATCTTAGTTATCAAAAAAACAAAAACAGAAAAAAAATCAAATAATTTCCAAATTTGCTTACTTCTGGATGCTATCTATACAAGTTTTATAAATATTTTCTTCTATTTCATTTTTATTATCAACATACTTTAAAATGTCTACAGAGCAGGATGAATCTCCAGTCGATCATTATTTGTACCTTAACCACAACTACCACTACTTCTGATGCCCATACAGACACGCTTCAAATGAAAACATTGACACCTATGCACACACGCAGACGCTTCCAATGAAATCAAGTATGAAAACTTCGCATACACAAAAGGAGAAACACACTTTCAAAACACAACGGTAGAAGAAAAACTTATTTGACATTTGGGTCGTCAACGGACTGACTATATTTCACGTTTTACTCCTTGTTGACATTCTACAAACCCTGTCATCATTGATATGGCGTTTGATTTGGTCAGAGTGTAAAGAGGAAAGAGGGAAAAACATATAATTTATTACCTTAAGGTTCTTTCACAAAAGTATATTTAAAATCAAAAGATAAAGCAGGATATAATAAATAACGAGTTTGTCTTTTTTTTTTTTACACTGTGACAAGATGGACGTTTCCAACAGTAGAGAGCTTCATACATTAATCGTATATCAGAAAATTTCTTTGGCTAAAATACATTGTATTTTTTATCAAATCCCCCCTTATGCAAGCATATGTAAAGCAACTAAGAACGCAAGAGGTTACTAAATTTGAAAGAATTGTAAAACAGAAACATTATTACGGAGCGAGAACAATAGAAGAGTAATCAAGAAGACAGAAGACAATGATTGACAGAAGTAAGCAGGAAGACGGCAGATAACGATTGACGTTGCATTTAAATTTCTAAAGATCAAACTTGACTGGAAAGCATGGAGCCGGAACAGTGTTCCACAAATGAGAAGTGTAGAAAAATAAACTTATCGCTTGAAAAGGACTACAAATCAATGTTTAAACTAGAAAACATTTAAACTTCATTTAACCAGCATAGAAAATATTTCGGTCTGCCATCAGCATGGCTATCGCTAGACGCCATGGGATAAAAACATTGCACCTTTTTGGCCTCACGTCTTCTACTGACATGAAGGGGGGGCGGCTATGTCGAATCAATAGCTGCGTCGACTGTAAAAGAAGTTGGGTGACTGTATCTTGCCAAAAATATTTCTTGTAAGAATACTCATTTTAGAGGTAATCATCAAATTTTACTATTATAAAGCCAGTTGAGCCCAGGAATCAGATCAGTTAAGACTGAAGAGTGATTTCAATCGTCACAGTGTGCCCCATACTTTCGTCTTTGTGCCACATCTAATGTACGCTTAGAAAAATACCACCACCGCCCCAAGCAAGGCGATAAATTCAGTAAAACGAAAAGGGTTACAGGACGTAGAGCAATCTCAGACAAAAACATTACTAATGCAAGAGTCCAATAAAAGAACATGAATTAAGACGACAGAAGATGGCGATTGGCATTGCATTTAAATTTCTATTGATCAAAATTGATTGGAAATCAAGAAGCCGGAAGAGAGTCCCACAGTGAGAATCACTTCATTCTAACTGTCAAGAGAGGATCCTTTTAATTTTTAAGGGAAATAAAGGGTCCAGATTATTATTACTGTTCATCGTCTATAGCAATACCAACCGGCTAAAAGGTGACTAAGACGAAGCCATGATATAAACTCAAACTCAGGGTTACACATCGGAATTACAAGCAGGGACACCTATCCATGTGCGACATGACAAGACAAATACTTTGAGTTTATGCGACTGTTAACCAGAGCCGCCTCTTTAAACACTACCAAAGATTTGTGCTTCCTTGCTACCAGTCGGGATGCAGCACCCAGAAAACGACCAACACGGTACGCTCAAAATGAGAAAAACTCAGCCACAGATCAGTTACAATATTATGGTTCAAGAAGAAGGAAACATGTAAACATCATCCTAAACAGGAAACAGGCGATACACCCTTACTCCTGTACAATAATCATGAAAGGAGTACGCCGAATCTCTCTACTAAAAGTTTGTTTGAAGTGTTGTAGAATGGCAACAACTAAATTATGTTATTGTTTTTTTCTTTGAATTTACATGCGCTATCCGTTTTATTTGTTGCCGCTGTTAAAAGTCCTCACTGATGTGGTTTCTGTTATTAGGTAAGGTTCTGGTTTTGTGATTGTATAGCACCAGTCCTCAAGGTTCGAAGAAGGATGTTCATCTATAAAACCTACAGGGTTCGTTCGCTCAAACCATGTATAGCCATTATTCTGAGAAAGCAGTTTTATGCAGTTAACAGTTTAAAAACTTCACAAAATGTCTGCCGCTACGCATTACGCCCAGATGAGAGCCGTGATCTAGCGAGGCTATTTAAGAACGTCACTCGAGTTTTCTTGTAACTTTTCACACCTGTCTGGCGCTTCTACTGATATTCAACGCAAGAAGTAGTTTCCTTTAGGAGCAGGGTTTTATTTTATTTTATTTTATTAAACGCTACACATTCCTGTAGGCAACAGAAAATCCTGAAAAGTTTAGATCATTTGACCTCTATATTCGGATCGCTCTAAATTCCAGTAAATCCTTCTTTAAGCTCATCAAACAGAACAGAATGAAATCAGGTTTGGCACTATTTTCACTCCACCAATGATATAAATAAAGGTATCATATGCATTATGAAAATTAGACGCCTTTGTCATTATTGAATTTTTTTTTTCCGTCCTGGGTAAGACGATAAACTACATCCTGGGTAAGTCGATAAACTACGTCCAACAGCAAGTCCTCTGATCAGAAGGCTTTGAGGAGCGTAAAAAACATCTCTTAATTGCTGGTGTTCTCAGGTCCATCTTGACTCAGAATGGTAGCACCTGTTAGGGTCCCAGCTATGGGCAAACAGTTAACCCCAAAACTGGGGTTAAAACACAATGAAATTGTAAAATAGGTTTTAATACCAGGAATATTTTGTAAAAAATTATTACCAGCAGTATAGTTTTTAAAAAAAAGAGATATTACCAACTAAACAGTTTTGAAAAAGAATTACCAACTATATATTTTTGAAAGCAGATAGTACCAGAAACAGATTTTTGAAGGAATAAAATATTACCAGCAATACATTTTTGGAAAAAAATACCACCAATAAACAATTTCTCGCCTTTAAATAACCCATTGAGGTTGATATGCCGTAAAATAAACCAAACAAAACCAAATCAATATATACTGAGATAGATAGATAGATAGATAGATAGATAGATAGATAGATAGATAGATAAAAAGTATTACCAACAATAAAAATTTAGTCGGCTTTAAATAATCCATTGAGGTTGATATACCGTAAAATAAAACAAACAAATCTTTGTTCTTTTTTTATTTCTTTGTTTATAGTTTCCTGTTTGTCTTTTTCAAAAACCTTTTTTATTCTCTTCAGAAAAAAATAATGATTCGGTTTACACCACTGGCGATTACAGCACATATATTGCAATAAAAAGATTTACTACTATAATAAAGTTTTAATACAAAGAAAACATTTCCTTTCGGAATCTACAGTACCTGGTATTTTAAATAAAAGCAATATTAAGTTATAATTGTATATCCAGGTTTGTCAGATTATTGATAAAACATAATAATATTCAGAATATAGAATACAAAATAGAACAAAATATGTAATTGGAGAACATTATTATCTACCCGCTTAGTGGGAAATGCTTCATAGATATTGTTTATAAGGCGACTATCGTTTTTTGACCTCCAAGAAAAAAAGACATTCGTACAACGGCGAAAACGTTTACACAACTGTTCCTAAAAAAAAATCAAATATCCGTGTAAATTCTTTCTCATTCGAGAACGTACCAGAAACAGTTAAAAAAGGAGAAAGTAACAATGTCTTCTAATTTAATTCCTGGAAAGTTTTAAAAATAAAAAAAGAGCCAAAAGATAGATATTTACATTTGGTAAATGTCAGTCATACCTGAAAGAAAATTTTCGAGCCTAGATAAAAAGAGGCATTCTTGAACATGCAATTATATACTTGTTTGAAATATCACCGAGATGAAGATTTGTGACAGTTTAGAGTAAAATTGACATATTTGGAAAATAAACAATTATTCTTAGAACTTTTGAACTGTCTATAACACAGAAACCATTGTAGGATTTTAAAGTAACTGTGATATCATATTTGTTATGTAATATTTTATTTTGCTCTGAAATTTAACACATTTTAAATAAGCACTTTGTTACCTCGTAGAATTATAACACTACTGTACTATATATATATATATATATATATATATATATATATATATATATAGTTGTATGGATATGAGTTTGTGACCCTGGGTTTCACACTTTTGGCAATCATCAGACATACATGAGCGCTTTCTACTAAGTGCAGCCCATATAAAAAATATATATATATATATATATATATATATATATATATATATATATATATATACATGAATTATTCACACAAAAACTAATGCAAAGGTTAATGGTTTAAATGGCGAGACATCCATCATCGCAAACAATTCAAATAGTACACAAAAACCTCCAGATCCGTTATGAATGAATTGATCCTTGTTTATATAAATTTCTGCCGTATTAGTTGTTATTTTACTACAAGCTTTCGTCTGTTCCTACAGACATCTTCAGGTATATAACATTAACCTTTGCATTAGTTTTGTGTGAATAATTCATGTATTTGTAAATTGATTGCACGTTTATTGTAATATATATATATATATATATATATATATATATATATACAAGTGGGGGGCTTGTTGTGTGACTGCATGAAGCACTGATTAGCGGATTTTTATATTTTTTTACTCATCTCATATATATATATATATATATATATATATATATATATATATCAGTGGCGACTCAGGCTTATTGGGCTTGTCGAGCTCGTCGTCAACATTCAAGTATATCTATTTCAAAAAGCAAATACCTTTCGTAGTTCTTCGTTTTCATTGTTGTCTTCAGCTGGATTCAAAATTCATTGTTTTAAATCCTTGCCTCAAAACATTAACCAATATACATTTCGTTGATATTGTTCATAATAAAGAAAAAGAATCAAAGAAAGTAAGTAAAACAAAAACTGAAATAAAATTGAACTGACTAGTCGGGCTACGTAGATCGGAGCCTTATCTGAGATGGAGATATTTAATAGGCAATGTTTTTTGGCATTAATTTTTTTCCAAATCTCTCAGAATTGCCTAGCTTTATAGGTTGAACATGTCGGGTGAGAAGACGCACCCTTGCTTTACGCCCCTTTCCTATTTATGTATATTCACTGAACCCGTTCCCTATGCACATGTATGCTTTTTTCTGCCACTACATGTTCTTGATTATTCTGATATCTTTCCCGAATATATCAAAGTTGCTGAGCAGTTCCATCAGATCCTTTGTCGAGCGCCTTTACGTAGTCTATAAAACATAGATACACGTCCTCCGCATCGGTATCGCTCTTTCTGATAACATTCTGGGGAAGAATATCGGGTTCTATGTTCCAGTGTCTTTAACGAACCCGAACTCTTCTTGCCCTATCTCTAGTCTGATTCTGCTGCGCGCTCTGTTCATTAGAGTACGGACGGTGGGTTTTGCCACGTGGCTCATTAGTCTTATTGTTCGGTGGAGTTCGCATTCGTTTGCGCCTGCTTTCTTAGCCATAGCTACGAAGATAGCTCTGCTGAGTTCTTCCGGTTTATCCCTACTGTTGTAGATTTAATTTTTTTTTATTTCAAAGGTCATGTCTAGACCAAATCATCTAAGGCAGTCAACATTTCCTTTACAATTTCTCTGGCCGAGCTGCCCTGTTTCTGTTCAATTTGACCAGCGCGGCTTTTACTTCCGTTTTCAGAATTCCATGTCCGTCGGTAGTTCTGTGTATTGCCCTTACGTCGTGGAAGAGTTCTCTAATATACTCGCTTCAGCGTTGAAGAATTTTTTTCCTTTTCTAATATAAGCGATCCATCCTTTGAATTAAGGCAGCCTATTGACGAACATGTCTTCTGTCCTGTTAGTTGTCTTATTTGTTTGTGCTTCTCTCTTTTGTTGGTAGTACGCAATCTCTTTATTTCTGCACATTTTTCGTTTAGCCATTCTTCTTTAACATGCCTGCATTTGGTCCATATTTCCTTGTGTAATTTTCTGAATTCCGTTCTGTATCTTGGCCGAGTTTTCTGTCTTCAATCCTTCATGTCGAGAATCTTATCAGTCATCCAATCGTTTTTCTTCTTCATCTCGTCTCCGTTGGGATGATATCGTTTGCTGATGTCACTAAAGCGCCTCTTAGTGCGTTCCATTTCGAGTTTCCTTTGTATGCCTCGTGTTTTCTTTTTACATTGTCTATGTATTTTTCTTTTAGGTTGCAGTGTGGTTGCTGTGTTAGCCGCAGTTTTATTCTTAGTTTACATACAAGAGGGCGATGATTGCTTCTGCAGTCGGTAACAGGTTCTGCGGTGGATCATTGCATTCCTGAATATCTTGTTGAAAAGTTATATAATCAATTTGTTTTTTTTTAGTTTCTCCTCCTGGGTTCCTACATGTCCATAATCGTCTCGGGTGTTCTTGGAACCGTGTTTTGGCTATTACCTGATCATTGGCCATTGCACCATTGGATCCATTTTTCCCCACGATTGTTGTGGGTTCCCAGTCCGGATCTTCCTGCTATATCCCCTGCCCTTTCCCTACCTAACTTTTGCGTTTTGGTCGCCCATAATAATCATGTCTTCCTGTGATTTGCATAGAACCCTGATACTGTCCAGTATGGAGTAGAACGATTCGATGCCTTCTTCCCTGCATTGTTCCGTCGGCGCGTACAGAACTATAACAGCCACGTTGAAAGACTTCCCTTTCAGCTTCAATACCAGAATTCTTTGGAAAGTTGGTGGTATCTAGTATTAGTCCTACTCCGTCGTTCTTCTCAGCGCCTTCATAAATTATCCTGTGTTTGTCGCTGACAATGTCCCTGTTGTTTGGCCATCTGGTTTCACATACACCTAGAATGTTGATGCTAAGCGTGTTCATCTCTTGTTTAATATTATTAAACTGGTCGCAGATGTTCAATGTGGACGTTCTATTTCCCAAGGGTTATTTTGGGTTTGATGCGAGCAGTCGTAGGGTAACACCTGTCGCTTATGTCATTCCTTTCCGGTTGTGGAATAGATTCCGAAGAGGACAGAAAGCTGACACTTTGTGCATATCGGTCCTTACCGGGCGAAGAGCTAATTACCAGAGACATAACTCCCTTCATGCCGTTAGGTTTCGCATTATCTGAGTTGTTAATTATGATTTGACTTGGGATTGATAATGGAGTGGTTTCCCGTAGCCTTCACCACGGTGGCTTATGGAGACACCACATCTAGTTAGCTGGCCGTTGATTCAGCGAGATCCTCTGCCCGTTGTTAGGTCTTGTTTTTCGTCCTACTTGCTTGCTAACGAGCCGTTTCACTCGAAACTCGGTGTAGAGTGGTCGGTTGTTGCCGACATTTCGACTGGAATACTTCCCGAAAAGGTAAGGGAAACAACAACAAAAAAGTTTTTTTTTTTTTTTTTATAATTAGGTTTTTTTAATTTTAAGTTACCCCTTACTAAAATGCTAACAAAAGGGGGATAGGACATTAAATTTGCTTCACTTGGAGAAGAAAAAATTGAAAAAGAAAATAAATAGAAGCAGCAATTAAAGAAAACAAAATGGAAGAAAAAGCTGGGGAAACGTTCCCCACATTTAAACACAGGACCGAGGAAGGGGGTGTTACTCTGACCATTTACATCGAAAACAATCACTTCACGACTGTGTCCAGACGTTTATTCACAGGCTACCTTATATTCAATAAACTTAATAGAAAACTTTTGACGAGGTGGATTAAATTCAGTACCATTAGAAATAAGACAGTCATGGAAACTGAAACAATTAGTAATAGCGAAGGAACAGTTTAATACTTACGTAAATTAGTAATTTGATATCAACTGATCCAGTAACGTACAATAAATTAAACTAAGAATTTACAGACAGAGAGATACGTAAACACAATAACGCATAGCCATATATACAAACACACACTCAAGATAGAATCATATTAGCCAATAGTATAGTTTGTTAAAAATTGTTATGATCCCGAAAAATATTGATGATCTATAGTCGCCATTGATATATATATATATATATATACAGTGTAACCCGGATATAAGAGAGTTGTCGAGACCGGAGAAGAAGTCTCTTATATCAGGGTTCCTCTTATATGGGCTCTAATTTGAGACCAGGGAAAATCTCTCTTATATCCGGGTTTATCTTATATCCGGGTTAATTGTATATATATATATATATATATATATATATATATATATATATATACGGAAAGATAGAGTGTGTGAGATGGAGACAGAGAAAGAGTGATACCATTGGGAAATATCGCTGCACGCTTGAGGTTCTCAAAACCATTTCACAGACTAATATAGATCACGATTTTCAGGAAGCTTATTTTTTCCTCTCTTAAACTATGATATTCACACGCTATCGTTTTGTTTAGTATCGCAGTCACATTTCCAATCGATACCTGATCAGGTGACCGATCAAAGAATACAAAAGACCACATCGCTTCCTTTCAATTCTGCACCATGCGGAAGTGTCATGAGAATGTCGAGAGGAAAAGCCCATAAAGTTCAACATGATTGGGTAAACATGCGCAAAGCCAATACATTTGACCGAACTGGGTTTGAGATAAGCGTTTGATGTCGACTCTTCTGGTCTGATAGAGAAGCTAATTTGAAAGTGGCAAAAAGTCTTTCTACCTGCTAATATTTGTATAGGCTTATTTTGCAAATAACACGCAGCGTGGATTGGAGGCGTGTAAAGAAAGATGATTAGTTTAAATGTCATATTACAGCAGGTTTCTTTTATGTAGATATGATAAGAATATTCCTGTATGTGCTCGATGACTAAACTAGCTGTGTATTTTTTAATAGTCCATTTCGTTGAAGATAATAATATATTCAAGGCTGTTTATGAATAAATTATGTTTCCTTGTTAAAGGATTAGTTTGTCACTGATTTATTTTCATTATGTTTCTCCTGTACACAGTAAAGTCAACTTTGTAAGGAAACTAACTGAGGCAGCTGCGTATATTCTTACGATCTTGATGGGCAACTGTGTATCCCCAGATTCCAATACTGAATGTTAACTAGTAATCATGTTTCATAATCTATCTATCTATCTATCTATCTATCTATCTATCTATATATATATATATATATATATATATATATATATATATATATGCTGTATTCATGGGTAAAGTGATCAATAACAGGGATAGGGCATATGTAAATATAAAATTGACCATTGAATTCAAAATTTAGAGGCAACAGTATGTTTCATGCTCAAACGCAATCCCAGCCCATCCGTTTGCGTTTAAGCATAAAACTAACTATCGCTACTGGGTGTTGACTTCAATTTTCACTATATATATATATATATATATATATATATATATATATATATATATATATATATATACACCCTTGTGTAATTTCACTCTGAACACCTGGGATGGGGGTTTATCATTATTTACATTTATTTCAGGACCATTGTCCTCATCTTTGTTATTGTTATCTCAACGTTTTGGCTGTTGTGTTCACCGGTCTTCCTCCAGTATGTCACCGAATTCACGAACCAACGCTTTAACGCACTAGGCCATTTAGCTATAGGACAATTAGTGAATTTGGTATCTTAATCCTAACTTGCCTGCTTATTAATTCTATGAATGCTGCTGTTGAAAACTTGATGTCATTTGTATTTGTTTTTATTAGCGGCTCCTATATTGTATTGATTTCTATGCTAGGCCTACTAAAGCGGTCCTCATGGGCTAACATATGCACTGATTGTTCATCAATATCAAGTATTTTAACTTCATTCCACATTCTGCATGTGTAGTTAAAATATATGTGACATGACATCAATTTGAAAAAGTACAGGAGAAAGTTAAGAAAGGCGTTTTTATTTGGACAAATAACTAGTTAATATACGGATATATAGACAAATTTGAATTTGAGATTGATATGGCGGGTGCAATAAGACGTATGGCTCGATACTTTTAATAATTTAAAAATAAATTTCAATAATAACATACTGTGCCCTAGTATACACACAGCTTAAAATAAGAGTTGAAGCCAAATTTTCCTAATATTTAATAAAAAGTATGTCCCAGGTGTATGTATTTTCCAAAAGTAGAAATACCGTTCTTACCTATTATATTATTCGGATTATTGTCCTTATTTTTGTTGTCATATTTATTACAAGGTTTCAGCCGTTGTACGCTCCAGCATTCTTCAGGTGCTTGGAATGTCGAACTGAACCCCTTATTTAGCTCGCTGGGGTAGACTGTTCTAGTTTCACGTGCTATGTCTAACGGATGTCATTTATCAGTTATCGCCCGTTAATTCATCTCTCCAAGTTCTCCACTGCCTTAACCAGGTATTGAACTCACAACTGTTGGATCCTGTCACTGGATCCGACCAATGCCTTTATCCACTGTGTCGTGTGTCCTTAAGTTCGACATTCTAACCACCTGAAAAGGGCTGGAGCATACAACGGACGAAACGTTGTGATCAATATGGCAACAAAGATGGGGACAATCGTCCGAATAATGTAAATAGTGTACATAATAATTCATCTCAGAAATATAGACAGATAACGTTCCAACCTGTCCAATGGAAACGCAAAGGAAGACAGATAGAGAAAGAGAAGTATTGAGAGAGAGAGAGAGAGAGAGAGAGAGAGAGAGAGTTTAATGAATGTCTCACGAATGGGAACAGAGATAGATCTGTCCGAACATAACCTTGAAATTCCGTGTAACGAAAAAGGACGTACACAAACACACACACACATGGACATACACAGAGGGACACACACACACACACAGAGCAAAAATCTGATTAATTTTCGTCTTCCTAAAAACAACGCTTTGCACTCAAGCATATTTTATATCTTTTTTTTATATCCCGCAAAGAAATGTCTTATCTTTGTTGTTGCAGAGGAAAACAAATACGTACGGTATTTTTCCTTCGGTGTTCCACAAAAGGCACTTTAATTCACTACACATCGAGAAGTATCCAAACTAATATATCCCGCCGAATGCAACAATTCAATTTAATTTTCGTCATGTGATAACGTGTTTAACACGCCATCTTTTTTCATCTATATTATACTAGAGTATAGTAAAATCTTGAATGGTCTGAACTCGCGTTATAACAGAATTTGAACATTTCTTCTCAAATCATCAAATTTAATGTTTAAAATCTGTTCATCCCCTTCACATTATAAATACGGATTTTCTTGCTATGGTGACGTTCCTTACTTTGTAAAATGACATACTACATGTTGATTTTCAAAGAGTAGCTTAGGTGTGACACAAAGCCGAAAATGTGAAGCACCCAATAAGGATCAAACACACTATTCAGTGGTAAGCTGATCTAGCGAGACAAGCTTACGAACCATTACACTACGTTGAAGTGCCTATTTTTAAGCTTAGCTTAGATTGTGGCATAAGGCCTAAACTATGGAGCACTCAATGAGAATCGAACTCATTTCTCAGTAAGTGACACAAGAGCATGAATTCTACGCTTATATCACATTGTACTGGAGTACGTTTTATAAACACCAGATGAACATAAAAAATGGTATATTATATGGAAACGTCTTACTAGTTTTAACATAGAACTAATGTTCTCGTCAATCTGATATTTAGTTTTAAAATTTTGACGGTATGTTGCAGAGCTACAGTAGTCTAGCCTAAATAAGTAGTAATTATAAGTTTGTTGTTACTTTATATTCAAAAGTTCAGTCCCTCTTTTCAGAAGGAAAATATTTAAAAAATAATACTCTACACAGAGAAATAACCAACTTATGGATACTATCCGAAAACCTGTCTTGCAAAAGTTTTTATTAATAAAGTTATTTATAAGTAAGGGTGTAAAAAGAAAAGATTTGAAATTGACAGCTTTTTTTTCAATTCACTGAAAAAGACGTTAAACATTTATATTTCTCTTCTGTCTTTCAGTTTTTCACTGAAACCAAGAAGCGTCCCGGGTTTTCACGATGTCAAAATAGAGTAGTCCATTATTTTTAAGGTATTGGCAGGGCGTAACGGTCGTGCGAAGTAACTAATGGACAAACTACCTAAAGAAGAAAGAGACAAGCAAAATTATAATAAAGATCCCGTAACGGTTTCCAAAGTTGAAACCTGAAAATTTACTGAAGAGTATACGGTCGAAATCTTGTGTGTACGTTGTAAAAAAAAAGGGCAGAAAATATTGTAAAATACTTTGAATGATTTTATAAAAGTTCGACGTCTTAAAAATCAAAGAAAATTCTAAAGACGAACGTTCTTAATGGAACGTTCGTCGGTGCGTAAATTAGAATCGGTAAGTCAAGCTCAAAATTCAGAATGCTTTACAAAGATGACCATGTGTTACTCCCGGCCACCGAATGCAGAAATACGCGACTTGACACCATCAGCCGCTATTGCAAGCGTGGGAACGTAATTTAAAAAAAAAAATAACAATGCGAAATATAACGAAGAAAAGAAAATCCCAGTCTCCTGTTATCATTTAATCAATACTCCAACATGACAATCAACTTTCGCACAGATATCCTTAAGAAAATGAACGAATGTTTCTCCTCGCCATCTTTAATAGCAAGGTAGAGTAGGATCTCTAGTCTTGGATATCAACACCACTAATAAACGGAAAACTCTGAATTCTAGAACCTTGGAGAAGGCAACTGGAAACCACTCTATTTCCCAAAGACTAAGAATGCTAAGCAATTGGAAAGACATAATAAAATTTTGACCTTGTAGTTTGATTGTATATTAATTTCCTCAATAGTTTTAAAAGAGCATTCAAATGCACATACAATTTAAGTACCGTATTTGATGACATATAAGTCGCACGGGTCTATAAAACGCACCCCAATTTCAGCAGGGTAAATCAAGAAAAAAATAGTAATTAGTAAAATTATTAGTAAATATTACAGCTTAGGCTATATTTATGAGGTATTACTTTGGTTAAACAAGCCATGATTACAATTAAACAAAAAATATTAGGAAAAAATAACACGAACCTATAAAAACCTTATTATATCCTTTATATGACCTGTACAGTCTGCGTCTTGTAAATGTCTTATTGGAATAATTAGAATATAAAAATTCTGATTGTATTTATATCAATGCAGTCGGAAGGTATCGCAAGAAAAATATTAATGAAACAAATATATTTTACAAGTATTTAACTTGAATTTATTGCATATAATTTTAGTGAAATAAAGTACAAATATTAAACGTGATGAAATTAATAGAATGATATGATCAATGATAACATTTTTAATCTGCATAATAGACTTTTAAATAATGACAATAGGCATATGAAAGTTAGTCTAAAGTATAAGCTAATAGGTACTGCCAGATAGCTAATTTCGCTCAACTATCGCTAATTTTAAACCCGCATATGCCATATAAGATGCAGGGGAATTTTAAAGGATATTTTTAGTAAAAAAAAAATGCGCGCCTTATATGCCGTCAAATACGGTAGTTGTTACATATAGCAGTATCTAAAAACTGCTGTCTGAGATGAATATTTTTACTTTGCAAAGAAGGTTTCAGGGATAATAAGGAAAAGGTAAACGTGGAGAGCCATGACTGCATACATCCAGAAAATATATGACAGTTTTATATATATATATATATATATATATATATATATATATATATATATATATATTGATAAGTTAGTAAAAAAAATGCTTTTTGCGATTTTTATGATTATCTAGAAAGGTAAATTTTCCGTAAGTATTATTGACAATTGTTATAGATGTCGGATCAAAAACTTAAGAAGTTGTATTGATGCGAGATCTGTGCTACTGACACCCATTCATCTCCTTCCAGAATCGAATTCAAAAGGGTCTATATTGTCTTGTAAATGATGAGTTATTTTCCACACTAACCAACCGTAATGCCGTATGACTATGGAAAATTTATCGCTATTGCTATCAAAAATATTCTGACAAGCAACACACCCCATCTCCAAAAGTTCGTTAGTTGATTGCTTATTTGGTTGATTGAATTTGTTTAGCGGCATATCAATTTCTATGGGTTATTTAATGCCGAAATCTAACAATTTGGATTTTCGTTGGTTGATTTTGTTTAGCGGCATATCAACCTCTATGGGCGATATAATGCCGAAATCTAACAATATATATTTTTGGTTGGTTGATTTTGTTTAGCGGCATATCAACCTCTATGGGTTATTTAATGCCGAAATCTAAATATTTGGATTTTGGTTGGTTGATTTTGTTTAGCGGCATATCAACCTCTATGGGTTATTTAATGCCGAAATCTAAATATTTGAATTTTGGTTGGTTGATTTTGTTTAGCGGCATATCAACCTCTATGTGTGATTTAATGCCGAAATCTAAATATTTGAATTTTGGTTGGTTGATTTTGTTTAGCGGCATATCAACCTCTATGGGTTATTTAATGCCGAAATCTAAATATTTGGATTTTGGTTGGTTGATTTTGTTTATCGGCATATCAATCTCTATGGGTTATTTAATGCCGAAATCTAAATATTTGGATTTTGGTTGGTTGATTTTGTTTAGCGGCATATCAACCTCTATGGGTTATTTAATGCCGAAATCTAAATATTTGGATATTGGTTGGTTGATTTTGTTTAGTGCCATATCAACGTCTATGGGTTATTTATTAGCGAAATCTAAATAGTTTGTACGCAATTTCATTTTTCACTTTTTGAAGAAAATAATGGCTCAGTGATATAAATATTAATAATTAACCCATAGATTTATTCTTTCCCGAGGATATTCACGTGTAAGTGAATCAAATAAACCCAAATGGAATTGGAACACGGCTCTCTCTATCTCAGATTAACAATTCCGAGACATAATACATTACATGCACCCGCACATCGAAGCTTACAGGCACCTGATATTTCACTCATCTTAGTACTGATCAGCCTTGAGGTTTCTTAACTTCGGTGATCGTACAGGGCAGTGTGTTTCAACCTGATGTGTCCGTAAGCCTCTCCAACAGTTCGAGCCTTCACAATTTAGACCTTCAGTGATAAGACCTGCTTCGGCACGTCCACAGTGGCGAACCATCCTAATTCCATTTACATTCCATTGAGAAGAAGGAAGCTCCATTGAAGTACTTGATTTATGGAACAGACTATCAAATGGTTGCTCTCCCGACAACTATAGTTGTATATAGATACTTATCGCCCAATTTGCACTCCTACCCGGTCTTTTAAACAGGTGTAAAGGTTTATCCCTTGTTCCTTGTTCAGGATTAGGATACCGGTTCCTTCTAAAGTCTACTTCACCTCTTATACTACAAAGGTCTCTGTTCGAAATTTATTTGCCAATTATTAGTTCTCACAATGGGAGTAGATAAGTTCGTATATCGTCCGGTTCATATTCCCCACTGTTTTTTTGAGCAGTAGTATAGGTTTTTCTCTTATTCACTGTTAAGGATACGGTTTCTTCTAAAATCGTTCATTCTCTTTCACTTCCAGACTTAGTGGAATCACTGCCTTGCTAAGGGATAACTGATTAAAAAAGAAACCTCATTCTTAACTTATTCAAAGCCAGAGCATTGGCTTGATCCAGTGACAGGATCCAACAGTTCAATACCTGGATAAGGAAGTGGAGAACTTGGAGAGGTGAAATAACGGGAGATAACTGATAACTGACATCCATTAGACATGGCACTTGGAACTAGAACAGTCTACCCTAGCGAGCGAAATAAAGGGTTTTATTCGACATTCCAACCACCGGAAGAAGAATGTATCCTACTGATATGTCCCGGAAAGGGATATATTTGTTCGAAGTAGCAAAGTGGTTGTTGACTACTGTAACCGAGTAGGAAAATCTAGCAGGTAACCGTAATGGACTGGTCCTCGTCGTAGTGGTAGGCAATAGGCGTCAGAAATAGGCGAAGAGAATAGGCGTAGTCCATGTACCTCCACATCAGTCTGTATTTATGGCTGACACCAGCCAATCATATTACTGTGAGGGGGAACCCAGGTGTATGCATATTCATTACATCACCTACATATACTCATGTTTTATAATTCTTGCGTCTATAAACCAATCTCATGCAGTAAAGCTCTACCTTGAATGACTTTCGTGCCTTGTATTTAGCGAACAATAGCGTGAAAGAATTATAAGAACAAGTATTGAAAAGCCTAATTCAAAATGCCGTAATTTTGGATTTTCTTTTTAAAAAACAAAGAATCCGTTGGACTAGTATTAGGCTTTTTCTCTCAAAGCCAAACGACTAGAGAAAAAAAAAAAGAGAGCGAAGAAAATGGCATCATTGCTGGAAGAGCCCAAATCGTTATTAAAGATTTAACTTATGCAATTCCATTCAAATGACTCCCGTTGTTAAAGTTCGTGTGTCTGCCACGAGGTTAATATCGATTTTCTTCTCCGGTGAAAAATGTTTGAAATTGCCATTGTATTGTTCGTT
>CAHIKZ030001324.1:4307500-4376566 GCA_903632075.3 Acanthosepion pharaonis
ACTGTATACAGTTCAGTCTTTCTTTCATTCCTTCTTTATGCTTTTATTTCTTTCTTTTAATGTTATTTTCTTGCTTTTGTCTTTTTTATACTCTATTCATTTCATTCTTTTCTCCAATCGTCATCCTGCTTCTGTATAAAGATCTGTCTTTCTTTCTTTCTGACTTTTTTGCCTTTCTTTTTTTCTTTCTTCTTTCTCTCATTCTTTCTTCTTTCTTTCTTTCTTTCTTTCTTTCTTTCTTTCTTTCTTTCTTTATATATTTCTGCCCATCTTTCTCTACTTATTTATATATCGATTTCTGACTTTACTTTTTATTTCTCTATTTCTTTCTTTCTTTCTTTCTTTCTTTCTTTCTTTTTCTTTCTTTCTTTCTTTCTTTCTCTTAATGTTATTTTCTTTCTTTTGTCTTTTTTATACTCTATTCATTTCATTCTTTTCTCCAATCGTCATCCTGCTTCTGTATAAAGATCTGTCTTTCTTTCTTTCTGACTTTTTTGCCTTTCTTTTTTTCTTTCTTCTTTCTCTCATTCTTTCTTCTTTCTTTCTTTCTTTATATATTTCTGCCCATCTTTCTCTACTTATTTATATATCGATTTCTGACTTTACTTTTTATTTCTCTATTTCTTTCTTTCTTTCTTTCTTTTAATGTTATTTTATTTCTTTCTTTTCTTTTTTATACTCTATTCATTTCATTCTTTTCTCCAATCGTCATCCTCCTTCTTGTATAAACATCTATCTTTCTTTCTTTCTGACGTTTTTTTCTTTCTTTCTTTCTTTCTTTCTTTCTTTCTTTCTTTCTTTCTTTCTTTCTTTATCTATTTCTGGCTATCTTTCTCTACTTATTTATATATGATTTTCGACTTTTACTTTTTCTTTCTTTCTCTATTTCTTTCTTTCTTTCTTTATCTATTTCTGCCTGTTTTCTTCTTATTATTATTCTGTTAGTTTTTACTATCCTCTCAATACAACATCTATCGTTGTATTACCTATCTTTCAATTTTCTCTCTTATTTATAACACTCTTTTCTCGAACACTTTCTTGACTTCAGTATCATTTTGTTGAATTAATCAGAGTAACTCAAAGCACAGCCATTCTTTCACTTTGAAATCATCGCCTTTTGAACATAGCTCTTCTCCTTATTGTGAGTCAAGGCCACCCCACGACTGTTAAAATCAAAGAGAATTCGCTTTTCACACCTGTGATTATTTTTGTCAGTCTTTTTAAGCAGCCAAATTATGAGGCCTTTCTTCTTTTATGCTCCTTGTCCCTTCATTACGGGAGCGATCAGGGTTCTCCACAAGGCCCTATTCCTTGTAGCTCCAAGCAACGTTTGACACTTTACTCTCCCTCTTTGCACTCGTTCTTCTCTTATATCGACCATCTATTCCAGTAGGTTATTTTCTGTTTGCAGCTACCTACCCTTTTTCAATATGGCCTTCATCAGTATTTTAAATATTCCAAACCCGCTTTTATCATATGTCGCAGAAATATCAGCTGTCTCCTTTTATACTTTTCCCGAGTCTATATGTGATAATAATGAATCCAACAGGAAATTGGCTCTCCGATTAACAATTCCGAGCCACTATGAATTACACCACCCGTACATCTAAATTTACAGCATCTGGTATTTTCAGGCGGTCACCCATCTAGTTAGCAACCAAGCCCAACAATGCTTAACTTCGATGACCGTTCGGGATCAGGTATTTCAAAATGTTGTGGCTGTTAGCCTAAAAATTTGCAATAGTATGTGTTGTGAGACCGTAACATACCTACAACATGGACTCTTCCAGAACTATATAACGTATGCGATATAACACTCTAGGAGAAGAGGAGGAAAGTTAGGTTGCCACAATTAGTGAGTCAAATATACCAATGGTATTCCTTACACCAAAACAACATATTCTTACTTACCATTTTTACTAAAGACACCATAGCACTTTAACGTCTCTGTGAGGTTCTAACTAGTTCCCATGAGTACAATTTCCCTGAGGAGAATAAAAATAACAACATTTAAAAATGAAACCCCAATAAATATTTATAATGAATACAATCTATATACAAGAAACTAAACAAAAAAAAAAAACAAAACACAATCCTTAAATGTGGCAGAAAAATCAGTTAAATAGATAAAATTTATGCGGGACTAGGTAATTATGAAAAATCATTCGACCAAACACTCACCCAAATACACAAACATCCACACACAAAAAAAAAACAAGTACTAAATACACACTCAAAAAACGTCCCGGACCGCATCAACTAGCATCTCTCTCACCTAACAGTAGATGGGAGGGGAGATTGAACGTAAGAAAATGGGGACAGAAATAAAAGTGATCATTGGAACAATTCTCGTGAAAATACTGACACCGATATGCCAGGTCATGACCGATAATATTACAAATTCTTCTTCAGATTTTAACAGAAATCTCCAAAGTTAATTGCTTAACTACTTGAGAATCATTGTTTTTACGTATATAATATCAATATATTTTTTTCGCCAGGTCATCAAATAGAATAAAGTATTCAGCCTTAAAGACTATTTTTTTTATTAAAATTCGGCTAGATGTGTCAGAATTATCGCCTTGTTAATTTAATATTATGATTTCAATTAATTGTAATTTATCAGTTTATAACAAATATTTATGGTAATACCATTTATATTATTCAATTAAGTCGCACATTCTCACCAAAATATTTTTCCAAATTATGTCCGAAGTTCACGATTATACTTACGCTTATTTGAAGACTACAGTTAAAATCGCTTTCATAAATTACTACGGAGATATGATTAGTTGTCTTGAGTTAATTTAATTTTATGTACCAATATTCAGACACTAGAAGACTCGAGAGCGATTGAAGGTAGACTTGGGTTGGTTTGGTTTGGTTTGGTTTCTTTTACAGCATATCAACCTGAGTAGGTTATTTAATGCCGACAAGATTTATATTGCTGGTAATAATTGTGTTCAAAAATGTATTGCTGCTAACATTTTAACACCAAATGTATTTCTAGTAACATTTTCTCTTCAAAAATATATTGCTGGTAATATTTTTATTCCTTCAAAAATGTATTGCTGGTAATATTTTTATTCCTTCAAAAATGTATTGCTGGTAATTCTTTATTCAAAAATGTTTTGCTGGTAATATTTTTTTCCTTCAAAAATATATTGCTGGTGATTCTTTTCTCAAAAATATATTGCTGTTAATATTGTTTTCTTCAATAATGTATTGCAGGTAATTATTTTTTTCTTCAAAAATGTATCGCTAGAATATATTTACAAACATTTATTGCTGGTATTAAAAACTAATTTTACACTTTCATAGTGTTTTGACCCCAGTTTGTGTGTTAACTATTTGCCTATAGTTGGGACCCTAACAGGTGCTATCATCAGGTCAGTGTGAACTTTGGAAGAGCAGCAATTATGTGGCGGTTCAACGCTCCTCAAAATCTCCTGATCAGTGGCCTTGCTGTGGGATTTAGCTTATCGTCATACCCAGAGGGGGGGATTGAAGGCAGAAATTTACTGTGAATGTTGAAGTGCCAGAAAGTCATCTTTACCAGGATAAGTAACAATTGATCTTTAACTAGAAAAGGATAGGAATGCAGCGCTCAAGGAATAAAACACGTGACAATCTGTTCCATAAAGTAGCAGTTCTTGGCTAAAAAGTTATCTGAGCGGAACGTTCTATTTACATTTGGAACAGAGCGGAAGTTGGGTGATTTGAAATGTGTAATTATCACAGCAGTTTCAGTTGTATATATTCAGTCTTTTTTTTTTACCAATTATATTAATGAATAAAGTCAAAGAATATGCTGATTTTGAAGATTTCTTCTACGGGATTAGCAGTAAAAAATATGGCGCCGGGTTGATGGCTTTTATATGTTGAAGATATAGCTCTCTACTTATGAAGATTTGCATAAGAGTAGATAATTAGAATTCTGTTTTATTACCCGATGTATCAACATATATATCCAATTTGTATAATAAGGTACTTTTTGTCTTTGTAATCATCTTGAAGGAAAATCCATAAAAAGGTGATAATTTCCTTGAATTATGAATATTTTTTTTGTGATTCTGATTAGTAGATATTTCTGCGGAATAATTTTTTTTTAAATTTCTTGAATCTAATCTTGGTACACTTAATTCCATCATATTCATTATAGCTGAAAAAGCATCGAGCGATTTTCATATTGCAAGTAATTATGGATTCAGTCGTCTTTCCATTTGCAGCCATTTAATAATTTTGTGGCGAAAACTACATTGTTTGTCTTTTCCTTCCGATTGCTTTTAGCCCTAATTTATCTTTCCGCTATCCGCCTATCGCAACTTCCGTTGTAAATTCTCCGAAATATCTCGCTGAAAGCCTATTCTGCGACTTTCAGCCTGCAAATAGAATATCCAAATGCAATAATCTTTTCTTGCATTCGGTTAAAGATATTCCACTGTATAATTTAACATTGCATAAAAGAACCATTATATGTATACATACACACACACATACAAACATAAAATATATATATATATATATATATATATATATATATATATATATATATATATATAATGACAATAGTAAAAATTATATTTTGCCACAAATCGGCCAACCAGGATAATTCTGGAAGATAACGCATTAAATCACCCAGTGTTTGGAATTGCATTAATCGATATCATCGGCTACGGCATTATTATTCATAATAATAAAGTTCCTACATCGAGAAAATTGGAATGAAGCCTCCTATCCTATCGCCTAAGAAATTTGCATTTCTTGGCACCGTATCATTCTGTGGAATGTTCTCTATATAGGAGGTCTCAAGACTTGACGGAGAACACCCATCATGAAATGGTAAACGTACGAATACTACTACTACTACTACTACTACTACTAGTACTACTACTGCTACTACTACTACTACTACTAATAATAATAATTTATTGAATAATACAGGAAGCCAATAATTACAAAATGGGGTTTCCAATGGGTGAAGAAAATACAAGTAAAGCATAATACACCGACCCAAGCTGCAAAATACTTTAAAAAAGAAAGCAAATGCAACTGACCAGATACAGAAACGATGGCAAGATAAAACGATTCACGGCCAATATTCTTCTCGTACCAAACATGCTGATGTAGACAAACCCCCTACACATCAGTGACTACGTAGTGCAGGGTTAAAAGCTGAAACCGAAAGTTTTATTCTTGCTGCACAGTACCGATGCTTGTTAAATAGAAATTATCAAGCACACATAATGAATAATTGTGTTAGCCCAAAATGCAGATTCTGTAATAAATATCTAGAAACAGTTGACCATCTAGCATGTATTGGCGCCCGCTGAATATAAATCACAGCACAACAGATTTAGCCAATTATCTGCGTTGGAAAATCTGCAAATTTTACGGAAAGAAAACTGAAAGAGATTGGTATGAACATCACCCAGACCCGGTTACGGAGATAGGACCTGTAACATTTTTATGAGACTTCACAAAACAAACCGATAGAACAAGCAAATCTATTCGCCTAGACATGGTTATAAGAGACTGCAAACAAAATTAAAAGCCTCCTTGTTGATATTGCAGTCACTGCAGATTGCAATGTATCTTTGAAGATCTTCAAAAAGCTATCAAAATAGAAGTTTAAAATCGAAATATCAAAAATGTGGCACATGAGAACATCAACAAATGCTGTTGTAGTTGGATTGCACGGATTTTGTTATAATCCGTATCTATGAACACTAATGGGTATGTCTCATAAATAGGTTGAACAGCATTATAAGTGGGGGGGGAAAACTGTCTAAGTAGTCCACCACTAGAAGTGGTTTACCTACTTCACGCCGCTGGCGAGTATTGTGTTTTGTTGATGTTATTTCATTTCCATCCTCCTTTTTGGTTATTCCTCATTCAGTAACCTTTTCTAGGTTACAACAGATTGACTGGAAAACATTCCAATAGACTTATTGATGGAATTCCTAGTAGCCTATCCCTGAAATAAATACAAAAAAAGGTCTCAGAAGTACAGCCTGACGAACTGCTTTATCTATGTAAAATATGATTTTATGTTTTTTTGGATTTTTTTTTAATTGCTCAGTGGAAAAGGTAGTGATGCCATTTATGACCTTAGATCTCTGGTCGGGACCCGAAGAGAAATGAGTACACACCAGAAATCAAAGGAGTAATAATAATAATAATAATAATAATAATAATAATAATAATAAAAGTGACCACCATAATAAGGACCTTGAAATCAAATCTCAAAAATGTGGCACATGAAGACATCAACAATTCCAGTCAGTTGTAGTTTGAACCATCAGATTGATTGGGAAGGGTCCAATAGACACATTGAAGGAATTACTGGTAGCCCATACCTTAAATGAATACAAAATTTCTTCTCACAAGTACAGCCCACACCTTACGAAAATCTTTATCTATGTAAAATATGTGTAAATTTAAAAAAAAAAAAATTCCTGCTCAGTGGAAGATGTCATGATGCCTTTTCTGACCTTAGGTCTCTGGTCTGGACAGGGAAAGCAATTATAAACCAAAAATCAAAGAAAATAATAATAAATAATTAAGACCACAATAACAGAATGTGTTTTCTTATTGATATGGAAGTCCCTGCAGATTGTAATGTATCTTTGAAGATCTTTAGAAATCTATCAAAATATGAAGATTTTGAATAGGAAATATAGAAAATGTGGCACATGAGGACATTCGTAATTCTAGTTGTAGTTGGAGCCGTTGGATTGATTGGAATTTTTTTCCGATAAACTAATTGAAGGTATTGCCAGTAGACCCCTCCCTTAAATAAATATAAAAAAAAGTACCCATAAGTACAGCTCACAAAATACAAAGCTCTTTAGCTATGTAAAATATGTGTGTTCTGACGGTTTGTTGTATTTTAAAAAATGATCAGTGGAAAAAATCATGAAGATATTTCTGACCTTAGATCTCTGGATAGAACACGGAGGAAAATGTGCATCAAAGAGAATTCCAAGGATATAATAATAATAATAATAATAATAATAATAATAATAATAATAATAATAATAACAACAACAACAACAACTATTATTATTATTTTTTTTCTTTGATTTCTGGAGTTTGCACATTTCTTTCCGAGTCCCGCCCAGGGACCTAAGGTTAGAGATGGCATCATGACACTTTCCACTGATAAAAAAAAAAAAAAAATTACATAGATAAAGCCCTTCGTAAAGTGTGGGCGGTACTTGTCAGAACATTTTTTTTTGTATTTCTTTGAGGCATGAACTTCCAGGAATCCCTTCGATTAGTCTACTGGAATCTTTTCCAACGATTCCTAGGGCTCTAACTACAACAGGGATTGTTGATGTTCCCATATGCCACATTTTCGAGATTTCTATTTCAAGGACCTTGTATTTTGACAGCTTTTTGAATATCTTCAAAGATACACTGCAGTCTGCAGGGACTGCCATATCAATAAGGAGACACTTTCGGGAGCGATACGACCCGTCAGCTTGCCGACATGGTCCCATAGGAGACGGAATTATTATTATTATTATTATTTCTTTTGAATGCTGTTGCATACTTGTTTCTTCGGGGACCTAAACAGAGATCTAAGCTCAAAAATATCCTATGACATTTTCACTAAGTTTGTTTGTATAAAAAGGAATGTAAGAAATCCAACCTATGACAACATATATTTTAGAGATAAAACCTTTCGTAATGTGTGATCTGTACTTGTGAGTACAATTTCATTTTTTTTATATTATTTAATGCATGGACTACATGAAATCCCTTCAATGAGTCTATCAGTTTTTTTTTCCAATCCCACCAAGGGCTCCCTCTATATCTGGGGTTATAGATGTCCTTATGCGACAAATTTCTGGAATTTCTACTTCAAGATTCTTGTAATTTGACTGTTTATTTTTTAAGATCTTCAAAGATACATTACAATCGGCAGGAACTACCATGTCAGTCAGAAAACACTTTGCTGTCTTTTATGTTCTTTGATCACGATGTCTGTCTCCTTAGCGTTGGTTATTATGTTGGCGTGTGTTTTAAATTCATGTAAAATGGTTACATGTTAACACCGTATAGTAGTGTTCATCCCAGACACTTGCAGTTTCCTTCCCGTAAGAGTTGCAGATTTTCGAGAGCAAATATTGGCCCACTCTGTAATCACGAGTTGTATTATTATTATTATTATTATTATTATTATTGTTGTTGTTGTTGTTGTTGCTTTCGATGTGGAAAATATTTACTTTGAGTCAATTTCGATGAAATTCAATGTAAGTCAAAGTAGCGACATCTATCTATCTATCTATCTATCTATCTATCTATCTATCTATCTATGTACCTATCTATCACAGTCTGAATGTATCTATCATGATTTGATTCAATATATCTATTTATCACAGTTTGATTCTATCTATCTATCTATCTATCTATCTATCTATCTATCTATCTATCTATCTATCATAGATTGATCCTATATATCTATTTATCGCAGTCTGATTTTATCTATCTATCTGTCACAATCTGAATATATCTATCTATCGATGTATCTAACACAGTCTGATTCTTTAATTCCTTCTATCTATCTATCTATCTATCTATCTATCTATCTATCTATATATATATATATATATATATATATATATATATATATATATATAAACTCCACCGAATTTCAAATTAATTTCTTCGTAGATTGTTTTAACATTTAGATATTTATCAAACCTTAACCTCCCAAATATGCACGTTAAAGTGACGCGAATTAACAGCGTCTAAGAATTTGAATGAAACCTGTCGTGTAATTGATTGGGGTTGTTGTAACTTCTTCCTTTAATGTCGTTCTTATCATTCAACACTTAGCCATCTATATCTTGAGACGAGACGCGTTAAATTTGAGCAACATCTAGCCGACACACTGGGGTTAAAAATAGGAAACTGAAATGATACATATGACACACTCATATCCTCTCTCCCACCTCACTTCCTCACTTCGTTAACTTTGCGTATACTTGATGAGGTCCGTAAAAAACATGTGAATTTCTTTTCATTTTTCATTTCAGCTTTTAAAAGTAAAAGAACCAGAACCCTGTTAAAGGGGTTATGGTGAAATAGCTTATTACATGGAATCTTAACGTGGTCTGTCTTTTATTCAAACATATCTGCTCTGAATTTTACATTGAGCTCTCTGGATATCATCCTCCTCAGGTCTACCCATACGGATTACCTAAGTTTGCATAAACTATATATATATATATATATATATATATATATATATATATATATATATATATATATCACAGTCTGAAACTATCTATCACAATTTGATTCAATATATCTATTTATCACGGTTGGAATCTATCTATCTATCTAACTATCTATCTATAAATCAATCTATCTCTCTATCTATCTATGTCTAAGTCTGAATCTATCTATCTATAGTCTGATTCTATCTATCTATCTATCTATCTATCTATCTATCTATCTATCGCAGATTGATTCTATATATCTATTTATCACAGTCTGATTTTATCTATCTGTCACAATCTGAATATATCTATCGATGTATCTAACCCAGTCTGATTCTTTTATTCTTTCTATCTATCTATCGATCTATCTATCACAGTCTGAAACTATCTATCACAATTTGATTCTATATATGTATTTATCACAGTTTGATCTATCTATCTATCTACCTATCTATCTATCTATCTATGTTAATTCTTAGTGGATACACGTCTTTGAGTAGACAGACTATTTATTTCATTTCGTATATCCGCTTGAATATTAGAGATATCTTATTAAAGAAAACATGATTTGTCCGTCAGATATCTCGGACATTCAGACCGATAGACGAATTTTAAAAAGAGCATCTCTCTCTTTTATATATATATATATATATATATATATATATATATATATATATATATATATATATGATATTTCTCAGCTGGGATTTCTCATCCGTCTTGTAGACTGGAATATCTGTTCGTTTTATATTATAATGTTACCCAACTGAAGATTCACACCACCCGAAGGCAATTATATATATATATATATATATATATATATATATATATATATATATATATATATATTGCTGGCGAACATTTGCAAAGAATCTACAGATGCAAGGAATGGCATATTTTCAGCAAAATTTTCTTTATTTCACCTATGCTCCAATACTGGCTAGACAATTTTGCTCTCGACGAACGAGCCTTCTGCATTCCACGACGTGACATGGGAGTTTGGCCGCTACAGTTTGTTCACTTTTGCTCCTATCTAATTCTCCTCAGACACATACACAACAAAGCTGCCTCGTTTCCCACGCTAAAAAATATATAGCTTATTGATGGAAAATTTCCCCCTCTTCTCCCATACAACCGGCATCTGCTTCTGTCGGATTTGGATAGCCTCAGCAAATAATTAAAAACTACTACCGTGTTTGTGTGTTGATATTTCTGTGTGTACGCATACACGCGTATTTGCACACTTATGTCACAAATCAAAGAGAAATCCATTGAAATGCATTTGCATTGCGCGGTCTTATTTAAAATTTCTCCATTATCTGCTGAGTCATGCTTTTCAGCCGGGATTTCTTATGCGTCTTATAATGCTTTCTTTTCGCTTTCCCCAGGCAAATAATATATATATATATATATATATATATATATATATATATATATATATATATATATATATATATTCGTATATCAGTGATTTATTCACGAGTGCTGCACGCCTTTTCTACGATAAACACTCAAAATTATATATATGCATTGGGCAATTAGGATAAATACAAGTATTACTACTACTACTACTATTACTACTACTACTACTAATAATAATAATAATAATAGAGATAAATGAACAACGTAAAGAGAAAATAGAAATACGTGACCCACTTAATATCTCGAAAGTCGAGGAGTTCTGGTGAAAGATATGTAAAAACTGCAAAATGCATTATGAAAGAGCCACGTGGATCAAGCAACAACAGGTACAACACGCAGATATAGAGTGTCAAAAATGGACGGATATCAATCTTACACCAGGAATAGACCAAAGAGCCAAATTTTGGAGATAGAATTTATCTATCACCTACCAAGACCCCACACGGAAATACAATGATATAATCATAAACCCAGAAAAATGCCTCTAATGGCTCACGTAGGGAGGAACATACCCACAAAGAGATCAGACACAGAACGCGATCAACTATAGGCCCATCACCTGCCTACCAACAATGTACATAATCCGCTTTTCTATCATAACCGAAATTTTATTCAACTTCCATGAGAAAACTATTTACTCGAAGATAGAGAATAGAGGGGATATAAAAGAGGAAGTTACTGGGGCAAGGGCTAAATAATTATTAATAAAACAATATTGGAAGAGGTGAAAACAAGGAAAATAGTCTTATCGACAGCATGGATCGACTACAGAAAGGCATTTGACAGTGTACCACAATTATGGATAGTGAAGAGTCTAATATATACAGAGTATGTCCCACAATGGACAAATTAATTACGGAGAGCAAAAAAACCTCGAAGACTGCACAAAACCTAAACCATGCAAACGGACCAATCAACATCAAAAGCTGGACATTCCAAGGAGATTTATTGTCACCACTAGTCTTCTGCCTTGCATTAGCACCACTCAGTATCTATAGATACAAGTCCCAGAATGCCAAGCTGAATCACCTGTTTTGTATTAATCATCTTAAATCGTTTACCAAGGATGACAACCAGCAGATAAAATAAATTATCAATGTCAAAACCTTCACCGAAGACATTAGGATGGATTTCGAAACCAGCAAATGTGTCGCCATTAAAAGCGGTAAACATACGAACACTTTAGACCTTTATATCCACAAGATTAAGGAACTAGAAGAATATGTTACATACAAATACTTGGGAATTAATGAAGGAGTCTGAATACAACATTCAATTATGAAGAAAAATATCCGAAAAGAATATTATATGAGAGTGTGTATGATATTAGAAAGCGAACATAATGGGACTAATAAAATGAAGTCTATCAACACCTTAGCTATAGCCGTAGTAACATACAGCTTTAACATTATTAAATGGAAGCCGAATGCCATTAAAAGACTCGATGTCAAGACCAGTAAAATGCTTACCCATATGAGGATGCATCAAACGAAGTCAGATGTTGATAGACTATACGTACCAAGAATTTTACGGGACCGGGGTCTAAACAAATTTGAACTAACTCTAAAACTGCAACAATCAGATTGTAAGCATACCTCACAAAAACCAATGAATCACTCCTACAAATAGTAATATCCACTTGATCGACGAAGAAGCTGCACTCTTCAAGAAACAGCTTAAAAAACTACCAACTAAAAACGAAGCAAATACCATCTACGCCAAACGAGTAAAAGAGATATCAAAACAACTTGGCTAAATGAAATTACAAAAACATTGCGAGAACAAAGCCTTGCATGGCAAATACCAAAAAAAGAACGAAAGAACTAAATGTGGACCAATAGAAAACACATCAGTGCCTGAGGAGCACTGGGTTCAAAGCTGAGACAGAAGTCCGCTCAGGACCAAAGCCTCGCAAACAGATCCTATCACTGTCCCATAATCAATGATGGAACTAACTCGAGATGATGAATATTGTCTCAGGTATACGGAACTAGCAAAAAATGAATATACCCACAGATATAAAAAAAAGGTAGCGACATATACACTGAAAGATATGCAAGAAGCAAAAAACTGAAATCACTAAGAGATGGTATCACAACCAAACAAACCCAGTTAGCCAACATAACGATGTAACTATCCTCAGGGAGATGCCAATTCAAAATGTCATTAAAATAAAAGGCAACAGACATTATATTGTCAGAAAAGACAAGAAATTCAGGAGGTGTATGCTTATTCACATAGCAGAACCATCTGACAGAAACACCTCAATGAAAATTATCGAGAAATTGTCCAAATACAACGACCAGAAGATCGAGATTAATTCGTTGTAAGGAAAGAAGACAGACTGTAAAAATAGTAATCGGCACTCTGCAACTTTTGAGAAAAAGAATGGACATTTTTACTAACAGTGTTCCAGGTAACATCAGCATTATCTATATAAAAGTATATGATATTAGTCTTTTTATTTTTATTACTTTTCTTTTATTTTATTACTATATTTTACTTTTTTCACAAAAATGATCATTAGAAAATGCCATGAATTTCTGACCTTAGGTCCCTGTTCGGCATCCGGAAAGAAATGTGTATACAATAGAAATCAAAGAAAATAACAACAGCAACAACAACAATAATAATAATAATAATAATAAATGAAGAAAATATAGTTTTAAGCTATGCTGTATCTATCTACTCCCTAAAGAACATAGCCATCTCAACAACACCCACCTGCAAACTGAAATTAATAGAAACCTTTTTAAAAAGAGTGTGATAGAAAGTACATTACTTCTTACACCAGGAATTTAAAACAAATGCCACATTCCCCACCCCACCCCACCCAAAAAATAATGTTCCTCGTATCTTAAAGAACTAGCAAACTTTGAAAGAGACTTAACTAACTTAGGAAAAGAATACAATTTCATAAATAGTTTGATGCATCCCAGAAGACTAAAACTAAAAGAAGATATAATCAAAATACAAAAGTCACCTAACGTATTTATTACCGCAGACAAAACTAGAAATATACCGGAATTAAGTTCCCCGCCCCCAAAAAAAATAAATAAAAAATTCAAGAAACTACTCAAGAACAAGTGTTTGTCTCATTCTATACTTCCACAGAATATCTGTTTAGCTCTGCAGTATTTTATATTTACAAGAATCAGATTAGACCAAAAATTCAGTATTACATACGTACCTGGTTACCTCAAGACTGACTTTCTCGCTTTGATAGAGACCAAATGATATAATTTATTTTCATTGTTCAGAATACTGTTCTCATCTTTATTGTCATATTCATAGCGTTTCGGCAGTTTTATGCCCCGGCCTTCTTCAGGTGATTGGATTTTCGAGGGGAACGCTTTATTTCGTTCACAGGAATAAATTGTTCTATTTCCACATACCATGGTTCTTGCCTCGGTTATCACCCTTTAACTCAATTCTCCAAGTTTTTTTTTTGTTGTTGTTGTTTTTTTGTTTTTTTTTTTTTTGCTCACCACTGCTGTAGCTATATATTGTGGCCATAAATTCTAAGTACCTGAAGAAAGGCGGAGCATACCACGGTCGAAAATTCGTGAACATGATATTAAAGATGAGGACAACAGCCCGAACAATGAAAATAATGTAAATTATTACAATACCTCATCTCTGAAATATAGACAGATACTAAATATCATATATTTCCCTCAGTAACCTCTTTCCCATGGAAGAAATGTCGGAAGCCAGTCTGTACTTCCATTAAAAAAATATTCAGATTGCTCCATCCTAGGAAAGATCTTTACAGCTTTGGAGAATTTCCACGAAGTCGAATCATCCATATTTCATACATTTTCCAGTGGTGAATAAGAAAGGTCCACCCAGACAGAGTTTTCCCAAGTGCGAACAGTGTGTAATTAACTCACACATTCCTACTTCCCTAAACACTCCAATCTTGATTTCTTAGGTCAATCGGCATATCTTTCCTCCTTATCTTTACAACATCCATTTCTTAGCGCCTATGTTTCCATTCATATCATGCCTCAATCAGCATTAACAGGTTTCCCACTGTAACTCGTTACTTTGAGTACCTTTTGAGCCTTGTATTGGGTGAACCTTAGAAAATATATAAAACAAAAACTTAAAGTAATTGCATTTAGAATCCTGGCACCAGTTCACAGAGTACACCTTCATAGAACGTGTAGCATTCTCAACTGAGCCATATATACATGTTCATGTTGTAGTGAATTATTTACAATAAAAATACAATAAAAACATTAAAAAAATAGCCGAAAGCTAAAACATAACAAACTATATAAAACTAATGTCTTAGTATTAGGTTGTTCGGAAAATAACTTTCAATTTTAGAATGAAATTTTTAATTGTATACCAATATATATATATACATTTTTTCGGAAAGCAATATATGATATTCGAATAAACTTTAACTTGTGTTCTAAACTATTAGTTGTTTTCGGAAAATAATGATCGATTTTAGAATAAACTTTTTAAATGTGTTCTAATATATTAATTTGTTCGTAAAATAATCTAGCTTTAGAATAAACCTTTTAATTCCGTTTTAGTATCAGGTCATCCCATAGATTCCGTCCGAATTTTAACTTTTTTTTTAAATGAACGAAATTTAAAGAGTATTTTATAATGTCTAATGGAGCTGAACATTATTTGTATGTTTAGATGCATTTAAACTGATCAAATTTTATTTCAGAGAACAATAAAATTAAATTTTGTTTGATTAAAACCCTGCTAACATGGAAGTACCCAAGAATCAGTTGAGGCACATTATGCTTTATGAGTTCAAGAAAGGAAACTCAGCAGCCGAAGCGGATAGAAACATTCACTCAGTTTATGGAGAGGAATGTGTGTATGAAAGAACTTGCAGAAGATGGTTTGCAACATTCAGAGGTGGAGATTTCACACTTGAAGATGAAGATCGAACCGGGCGTCCAGGTGAGTTTGATGAAAAGCTTCTTGAAGCAGCCCTTGAAGAAAATCCTGCTTTATCATTTGAGGAATTGGCAGTGGTTCTCAGTTCAATCCATACAACTGTTCATCGTCATCTTCAACAACTTGAAAAAGTTCCTAACCTTGGAAAATGGGTGCGTCATGAACTGTCTGAAAACAACCTCAAATCCCGAGTTGACATCTGTTCTTCTCCCCTTTCTCGCCAACTTGTTTCACCTTTTTTGCATAGACTTGTGACGAAAAATGGATTTTTTATCGACATGTGAAGCGTCGTAGACAGCGGCTTGGTAAACAGCCGAAAAGTGAACTTCATGGGCAAAAGGTTCTTCTTTCAATCTGGTGGGATCGCCAAGGAATAATCCACTTTGAATTCTTACCACCTAATGCAACAATTAACGCTCAAATATACTGTCAGCAATTAGAGCGTTTGAACCAAGCTTTGAGGAAAAAAAACCTGCTCTAGTGAGTCGAAAAGAGGTGATGTTTCATCAGGACCATGCGCGACGCCACACAGCAAGAATCCCGTCACAAAAGATCGAAGAACTTGGTTGGGAGAAAATTGTTCATCCACCTTATTCTCCCGATCTTGCTCCTTCAGACTACCATTTGTTTCGTAGCTTACAGAATCATTTGGAAGAAACAGCTTTTGTAACACGGGAAGAGGTTAAAACTGACATTTGTGAGTTCTTCGAATCAAAGCCAAAAGAATTTTACAGTAATGGAATTAGCAAGCTTGTTAATAGATGGAAGGAAGTCATAGATAATCAGGGAAAATACATTGTTGATTGAATCTGTAATTAAATGTAACATTTGGTCACTTGTTTTCTTTATTCAAATTTCGGACAGAACTTATGGGATGACCTGATAGTAAGCTTGTTAATAGATGGAAGGAAGTCATAGATATTCAGGGAAAATACATTGTTGATTGAATCTGTAATTAAATGTAATATTTGGTCACTTGTTTTCTTTATTCAAAATTCGGACAGAACTTATGGAATGACCTGATATATTGGATCGTTGTGGCTGGCAGAGGATAGCAAAAAAAAAAAAAAGAAAAAAGAGAAGAAAGAAGAAAAACATTTTTTGAATAAAGTGTTTTAGTAAAGATTATTTTCTTTATGAAATAAACTTATTTTTATGGTTCTTTAAAAAAAGTTAAACGTCGAAACATGTTAAGTGTTAAACAAAAAATATATATTGGATTATTCGGAAAATAACGTCAAATTTTAAAATAAACATTTTGTATTCTAATATATCAGCTTGTTCGGAAAAATGATACCCGATTTCAGAAGACACCTTTTAAATGTATTAGTTTGTTCGGAAACTTAGGACCTATATTAAAATACGCCTGTTGATTGTATTCTGGTATATTAGGGTTTTCGGAAAATAATAGTTTGTTCGGAAAATGATGTCCAGTTTTGGAATAAACCATTTGTGTTTTAATAAATTATAATAATTGATTTCACAACAATATATTACTCATATTTAATTATAAGAGTGTCCTCTTTGTTAGTTTTATATTAGTCTCTTTCCTAATGTAACATAAATCAATATATACGCCTCATCTTAAACACGACAAAGAAGAGATGCATTTATTTTTTTGGCATGAGTTCAAGCTTAGTCATAATGCTTCTGAAATTACTGCCCGCATTAACAGCGAATGAGGTGAAGGATCCACTTGGGATCGGACAGTACGATTTTGGTTTCTGAAGTCACGCAGCGGGGATAAGAATCTTGAAATTAAAAGTGACATAGGACGTCCATCTGCAATTGTCCAGCAATGTCTGAAAAAACTGGTAAACACACACACTCACTTCAAACTATAAGATAGACGTTTCTAATAATGAGTGTCAGTATTCCAACAACATCGTGCCATCTTAAGGAAATTGGCAAGAAGAAGAAGCTCGATAAATGGGTCCATATGAATTGGTAAATGTTAAAGCGTCTGACATTTTGAAGTGTACTCGATGAAGATTGCGAAATTTGAATGGACCATATATTCAGCGAGTAGTGAGTTGTGATAAGAAATGGATAATTTATGAAAATCGTAATCTATCGGCTCAATGGCTTGAGAATGAAGAACCGAACTACTTTCCAAAACAGAATTTGCACCAACAGAAGAATAATAAAAACTTACCGATCATCCGCCATTGGTATTAATACTTTCTGGAATTTAACCAGTGCATCACTGCCGAAGTCTACTGCCAGCAACTGGAGGAAATATAGTCCACCAATAGAAGGTTAACCAATCAGAAGACGTAGAACATTCAATCCGTCGTGTATAAAAGCGGCCATTTTGTCTACTCTACCCGTATGTCCAGTCCAGCTTGTCAGGCGAAAAGAAACAGAACGACGAACTACGCTCTGCTACTTTTACCAAAATATCCTCTGCTGACCTGAACAACGCTTTCCTACTGTCTTCGAAATATTCAATGCTAACCTCTGGATTCTATACTCGAAGACGACCGTCATCATGAAAAACATGAAATGCACATTCATTTAAGCAAAATACGACGGGTACTGTTTAACTGGCGAGGGCCAATTCTACTTTATGATAATGCTCGCCCACACATTTGCCAGAATGAAACAGCTCACCACCTTAAGATAAGATACTTTAAAACATCCAGTAGTGTAGTGTAATGTAGTGTTACGGACTGACGGGAATTAGTATGCACTCAACTGCCTTTATGGATAATAGCTCTAGCTATTTATTGTCTTTGCCATTTAATATTTAAATGAGTCTTTTTATCTCCCTGTAACGAAGAAGTTTTTATCCGCTTATTTTCCCTGGTACTTCTGCGAGGTTTTTTCTCTTCACTAACTTCCTCCTTCTCCCTAAGATATTGTTTAGATATGGGAGATCTTGATCTACTTTTTTCATACGAATTTTTGCTCCAACAATTGTCCTTGTTCATTTTTAGAGTCTATATTATTCTGGATTTCCCTGTCTAGTTTGTCTTGCCTTAACACTTTCGCCTTCATTAATTTCAGGCTCACTATACATTTGTTCATCACTATCATATTGCAATCGAACTTGTTCTGCATGCGTTAATATCCCATTTTCATTTTTTCCTGTTATGATAGTGTTCTGCTTAGTTTGCATTATGAATCTTACCTCCTGTAGATTAGATTCACTATTCTTTTTATACCATAGTTTATCGTCGATAGAAAAGGACAGGGTCAATGGGGCTCTAATTTGTCTACCTATATGTTTGGCCCGGTGGAGTATTGGATATTGACTCGGATTGAGGAATCGGTGAGCCGAGTTCGAATTCCAGTCGAATCTATTACATTAAGTTACATGCTAAAACCATTGGGGAAAGTTATGAATCCTCTTCTTCTCCCCACATTTTGATGCGGGTGTGGGGGAGAAGAAAATGGCTTGGGTGGCAACTTGTCTACTGTAGAAATGACAACCTAGCGCGGGAAATAATCTGCCTCGTCAGTTATGTATCGAAAAATACATGATTGCCTAAGCGTGTATCATGCATGGAAAAAATGTGTTTGAACGGGCTGTTAGATCTTCCAGTATGTGGTATCGTCCTAGCAACTTAGTAACTCTCTGGGAAGAAGTTGGAATATTTTCTTTCCGTTGTACACATATATTCAAGCCGATTTTATAGCTTGCATCATCTTTCAACTAATCGGTTTGATTGCGTATCTAGTGGGCTTTTTATATGGTTTACATCCCATTTTGTCCAACTGTTGGCATAGTTCCTCATCACAGAACTCTGGGGCGTTGTCTGACACTAGCGTTTTCAGAATTCCCATTACTTGAAATATGGCGGAACTTCTTTTGTTGCAGACCTGTATTACTTCTGCCCAGATTGAATATAAATCAACTAGTATTATTAATAATACCAGTCCATAAATATGGCCATAATTCCTGTATACTCTGTCCCGACATTGGGATTCTTTAGGCCATGAATGTGTTTTTGTCTGTCTAAATGTTAAATTTTCGGCAAGTTTGGATGCAGCTGGGTTCCCTTCCCAAATCGAACCCGTAGGCCTCAACTTTTGTGATGGAAAGCGGCCGGACGGCATCACCATTTTCCCTTTTAAAATGGGGAAGTCGTTGATTTGGGATGCGACCTGTGCGGATAAATTTTCGGCCGCTAATTTGATCAGGTGAGCGGTTGAGCCGGGATCCATCGCCCTGGGACGCAGAGATAAAAAAAATAGTTAAATATTCTTCTCTTTCTGGTAGATTTTTTTACTCC
Organism: Acanthosepion pharaonis; assembly: GCA_903632075.3. Lineage (NCBI taxonomy): Eukaryota > Metazoa > Mollusca > Cephalopoda > Sepiida > Sepiidae > Acanthosepion > Acanthosepion pharaonis. The sequence goes on from CAHIKZ030001324.1 coordinate 4,327,326, forward strand.
TGTGGAAGTGGAGACTTCTGGGGTTATTGGCCCTCGTTCGATGATGTTCGATTAAGGGACGAGCCTCGCGAAACGGAGTGGATCTTGCAGCGTGTCTCACTGGCGATGGTTCGAGGTAATGCTTTCTCCATCTTTGCAGCTGGTAGAGGATAGAGAAAAATTTGTTTTTAGTTACTTGGTTCAAACTTTTTTTCAGTAAATAAATTTCTCTATATTTTCGTAACTTAAAAAAAAAATTCGTCTTTTTACGTATTTTTCTACATCGGTTTTAAAGTCTGGCCACCATTCTTCTTACATAAATCTTCTTACTGCAATGAACCTGGATATGTATACTTTTTTTAATTTTGATCCTTTTCGTTGCTGACGGAAGCACTGCATCTTCATTAAAAATGACACCCTTTTCTACAGTTAATTTGTATTTAGCTTTTTTAAAACGCCTTTCTTCCCGACAATTATTCGACTTATTATATTTTATCCTGATCAATAGTCTTCAATATACAATCTCGCTTCGTATCCTTGACTAATTTTTCTATCGACACAATATCTGTTTCGCCCCAGTGTAAGAAAGTATCCTCGAATTTTTCTTCCTCATCTAACTTTTAGAAGTAATAAACCTCAATATCGACATAGTCTACATGTGGAATGTTATTGCCTTTCATAGACCCAATATTAAAGTAAAACACAATTAGCTAAGGCCAATCTAAAACTTCTAGATGGCGTTACCTTAGGAAGTTCCTTCCTAGGATTAAATAAGAATTCTAAATGGTCGGAATTTATTTCCATTCAAAAACTGATGAACTCAATTTATCGCCCAAATTATGAACAACACTTCTTTCTTAATATTTGAGTAGTTTGATTCGGTTTTTGACAATTTTCTCGAAAGATAACAGGAAGACAATCTTGAGTTGATATTTCCGAAATTGAGTGTTCACTTGCGTCAGTTATTCCTTCTATTTCTTTTCTAGGGTCCGATATTTTTACTACTGTCTTCTTTGCCAGAACAACTTCTAAATTTCCAAATGCCACTTGTTCTTTTGTTCAAAGAAATTTATTATGGGACCTTACCCATAATAACATAATGGACTATTCCATACGTAATAAATACTGCGCCTCAAGAGGAAGCAGGGAGTTCAGTCCGAAGTCGGGCGACCGGCTGACTGGCTGATCGGTTGAACTCTCTGCCTTCGGGCGGAGAGGAACGCAAACGAGGCTACGCCGAAGGGCGGAGTCTTTTTCGGGGAGGTAAACCGACCCTGAACCCGTTTATACGGATTGAAAGGGCATATTTTTGGCCGAGTCCACGAGTTCGGAGATCCCAACTTAAACCAGCCTTGTGCCACATGATGCCCTCGTGGGAGGTGGGGTGACTAAATACCATTCAGTCCGAAGTCGGGCGACCGGCTGACCGGCTGATCGGTTGAACTCTCTGCCTTCGGGCGGGAAGGAAACCGAACGAGGCTACGCCGAAGGGTGGACTCTCTTTCGCGGAGGTAAACCAACCCTGAACCCGTTTATACGGGTCAAAGGGCATATTTTTGGCCGAGCCCATGGGCTCGGAGATCCCACGTTAAACCGGCCTTGTGCCACATGATGCTCTCGTTGGGGGGTGACTAAATACTCTTCAGTCTGAAGTGAATTCCGTCAGGAGTCTGCCTGTCGGTCAGATCGAGCGAGTCAGTCAGTCGAGTCAGAAGCAGTTCGAAACAGAGTCGCGATCAGACAATTACTACAAGACATTGGAATAGTGATACTGGTCGAGACTACATTGTTCTCCCTACTAAACCTGATTGTTCGTACTAACACTTTCTACTTCTCTGTATATATTCCTGTTTGTAATATATCTGTGTTATTCCATATCCGTGTTCGAGTTCTTCTTTATTGGTTCTACCTTGGACCATCACCGTGGTACAAGGACCTGGACCATAACAAAATTCCACATTCTTTTTTCTTAAAGCAGCAAAATCTCACTACATTTCATCTGTAAAATTTTACAAGAAAGATTCCAATTCTTTCTATTCTTAGGTGCTTTAACTTTTAATATTTTTGTCAAATAACGATTACTCTGTTGAAATGCCTTTGTTAGATTTGGAATATTAACAAAATGATATTTTTAGTGTTGTGCATTTTTAATTTATTCAATGTCACACTGATTTTTTTCCATTTTAATTCTTTGTCATTAATTGCACTAAAACAAATATGATACTGGTAGCAAACTGTATTTTTTTCATATCACTATCAATAACTTACGTTATAACCCTATCAAAAATGTAACTTGCTGTTTTAATTCCGTACGACATTCTTTTCCATCCTAATAAACATATTGTTGTGTTTATTGTTTCTTTAAAGTAATATAGGTATTTGATGGTATGCCGTCTTTAAATCAATTTTAGAGAATGTTTTCATGCCAGGATGGTAATTTAAAGTCCATTCGACGTTTGGGATATTGCTACCCGCTGGGAGAATTTGTTGAAGTAGATCTTGTTCCAGTATATTTTAAAAGTTTTTCCACAAGTATTGGTAGTAAATGGCCTGGAACATTTGTGCTTAAAAATATGAGAGGGAGATATTTTCATTTAGTCTTAACTTAAACGCATAGTTTTTTTTTTTTTAATTCCAGTTTCTTTTGCCTTGATATTTGTTTACCAATTTTGTCGAATTTATGTTCAATACACTATTTCTTATTAGACCGTGATTCTTTTTACAGCTTGCCAGTATAATTAGTATTACATCAAACTTATTTTTTAGTTCCAAGTAGGCTTCAAAATAGCCTAACGTTTTTATCACAGATCCGTTGAACTGATTTAATTGAATATTGCTTTTCTTTTTTGTTGGACCTGCTCTACTTTTATCTTTTTGTTTTTACACATACGTTTAAAATGATTCATTTTGAAACACGTTTCACAGCTTTTTTATATGTCGGGTATTACTGTTTTTCTCTTTAATGTTGATAGCCACCAAAATACACATTATTCTATATTTTGGAGGTTAACTTGCAGTTTAACACCCGCGCTCAGTTTGCATTAAAAATTTCCAGAATACTTACATTTATGTGTAATTGTACATGCTTCATTCGAATCAGGCTTGATAAATTTGATAAAATCTACAGTTCTGGAGTTATCGACAGTGAAATTTCGGATTCATTCGCGGCCAATGCAGCCATTAGTGGTGTTGTATGCATACATTCGCTGGAAAATAGCTATCAGTGTATGTATCATTGTGCAGACTGAAGGTGTCTACGTAAACAGTCCTCATGCGCAGTAATTAATACATGAAATTTCAGTTCCGCGCTTAGCTTTCCATAATCTTCCGCGTTTAACTTTTCGCAGCGAATGTATGCAAACGGCAGTAATGGCTGCCGCCAACGACCCGAATGAATTCCAACTTTCACTGTGGATAACTCCAAAACGTTGGATTTTATTAAATTTATCAAGTATATTCCAATGGGATATGTTCAATTACACATAAATGTGTGTATACTGGACAATTTTAATGCGTACTGAGCGCGGATGTTACACTGCAAATTTACTCTTTTTTGTTTATCATATATGTGTCCATTTCCTCTATGAGTTCCGTAAATTTTGTTGTATTAAATAATTTAATTCTTTTTATTGAACAAATTCGAAACAACTTTGACATTTGTAAATGAATTAGAGTCATTGCCGATATTCTTCATTGTGAAGGCCGTTTACCAATTTCATTTAGATCAATTCCTCTTCGATTAACTGTTTTTCAGATTCCAGTTTCTCAAATTGACTATATTTAGCGGCCTGTTTTAACTGGTCCATTCACTTTTTGAGAAAAATTAATGAACTTACTTCTCTTGGCATTCATCATTTTTTTTTTCTTGTTTGCGATGTTTTTTTTTCTATTAGTTGACTTCGTTTCCTCCAGCTGTCTCGGGTGTGCAATTGCAGATATTATATAATGGCCTCACAACCGGCAGTTTCTAAAAAAAATTAGTTATTTTGTTTTCTCCTTCAACTGATCTTAAATCCGTTAGCATTTTTTGTTCTAGATTTGACTGCTTGTATCGTAAGCAACGGTTGTGCATATTCATAATTATCCAGTGATAATTGTTTGTTCAGTTTTTTAGATATCGGCGACTATATTGTAGTGTAGATTTACTAACTCACGGGAAGTAGTATGCACTCAACTGCCTCATGTATTGTGGTATCCTCCCTCTAATGAGTCTATAGTGGACTCTTCCACCTAGTAAAAATTAGTAGGAAAGTAAGTCTCGGGGGAACAGTCTAAAAGATTGAATGTTGGTCAACCGACACACACTCAGTCGTGTAATACTCTTCTCTTGTATTTACTGTTCAATATACAATTTATCTGAAAACAGTTGTTTTGTTATTTCTTTACCATTTTCTTGTGTATCATCATGGGTAATAACGGTAACTTTTATAGTCTTCGTGAATTTATATGTAAATCATATTCCCCTGATATCTCGCTCACTAACTATCGATTTTCAAATCTGGATAATTTGTTTTAAGACAAATATAATTTGTTGCAAAGAATTTCTTGGCATCGAGACCCTCAGAACCTTATCTTAAATGGATAAATCATGCTGTAACTCGATATGAGAAGTGTATAGATGTTCAGGTTTTCTATATTGACTGTTTTAAACTCCGTTTAAAAACATTAATTTATGAATAGGTGATTCTTTAATCGGACATTATTTTCCGAACAACTTCAAAAAATGGTTCACTAAATATATATTCTTTGTTTTCGCTAACATGAGCCATTTCTGCTTCCTGGCGTTAAAACATAGTTTAATAAAGTCATATTAAACGACACAATATATTATGACTGGGAAGAGGAGATTTAATCTCTATCTATAAAAGGCAGGATATGTGTGTGTGTGTGTGTGTGTGTGTGTGTGTGTGTGTGTGTGTGTGTAACGAATGCACGGCCGCAATTTTCGACGAATTTGCACCAAAATTTACATGCACATGCTCCAAGTTAGTGCAAAGGCCAAGACCGACGTTGCATTTCCCAACTCCCATCGATAGTAGAAATAACCGATTTTTTCATGCTTCTACTGCAGTTTTCATGTAGTTTGCGGCCATTTTGTACCGGCCAGAGTGAGAGCCTATAGCTGGCTGCCACGAATAGGCAGGAATATTCTATTGGTTTTTCCTCTTACGAGTCCTTTTTTAAAGCTGATCGTTTTGTGTTCATTTTCTTTAATTCTTTTTTCGTAACAGATTTAATGTTTAGTATAGAGCTTAGAAAAAATTCGCAGTGTGAGATAGGCAATAGGCAAGAAGTAAGGCATGTAGCAACATCAGTACGGCAAAGGGCACTCCTTTAAAGGCAAGGAAGGGCAAAAATATTTTAAGTCAAGTGATAGCAATTGCTGTATGAATCAAGCACGGGCAACGTCGGGCCATGCTGCTAGTCATATTATATAATTAAACAGAAGGGAGTGACTGGATAGCGGCATCCGTGCATGATCATTTTTCTGCCTCTATTAATTAGAAGCGTTTTACCATTTCACTTAATGGAAGCACTTAACAGGCTCTTTTGGGCATATCCAAATTACAAGCATCGGTACTCTTGTTTATAAACCATTATGCAGTAAAAACTTATCAATATTTAATATTTGCGTAATTGATGCCACAACAAACAAGATCACCGATAAATTGGCCATTTTGCTTTTAATAATGCACATAAGCGGCCAGTACTCGCAATAGACTTCGTATTTCGTTTACATCTCTCAATAGCCATGAACTCTTGGAAAATAAAGAGATTTCCTGCAACCTTCTCCAAGTTTTTAAATTCAGAGCAGTCTAGAATGGCTGCAACCAAACACCAGAGAGCCCATTTTCCTACTTTTTAACCTATAGGAGGAGGAGAAACGATGGATTCAGGCTTCATCAAGGGAGCATAATTTTACAATGAACTTAAAAGAATTTGAACTTGGAAAAAGTAAACGGAAGGAATTTTCAGACAGCTCCCCAATTCTAAACTTAAAAAAACTCTAGCCATACAGCACATAATGATAGTGGTAATTCCAATGCTAAACCTCGCCATTCTACAAAAGAATAATTTGGCATTTATTGAGCGAACAATTAGTATTACTGCCCAATGATATTTATTAAATCTTTTGGTTTAATTTTTCTGGAAATTCGTCAACGCACGTCCGCTAATTATAATCATTCTTTCTATTAATGATGGGTGTTACCTCCCAAATATTTTGTTTATGGGAGTGGCGAAAGGCTATTAACTATTATCGACAGTGTATTTTATTATGGAAACCAACATTTTGTAATATTTCTTTTTTATTCAGAAAACCATGTAAGTAAACATTTTCAGGAAATTCGGTTATTTATATAAATATATCCTATGAGTTTAGGCTTATATGAGTCTATTTTTATGTTCATAACAAGATTTGGAGGTGTCGGATAGTCTTATACAAATAATGTCCAACATATAATTTTTATTTATAAATAAATTAACTAGATAAGCGATAGAAATATACATTTAATTGATATAAAATATCATTGTCAATTTAAGAGCTCACAGAATTTGTAAGACTTACTATTTATATGATAAAAAGAAATACGTTTAATTATATCATCCTCAACGCAAAAATAGTGTTAGAATAAACCATTTGTCTTCTAATATATTAAGTTGTTTGGAAAATAATGCCCGATTTTAGAATAAACCCTTCAGTTATCTTCTAATATATTAAGTAATTCGGAATATGATGACTGATTTTAGAATAAACCATTTGTGTTCTAATATATTAGGTTGTTCGGATAATAATATCTGATTTTAGAATAAACCATTTAATTCTGTTCTAATATATTAGGTTGTTCGGAAAATAATGTCTGATTTTAGAATAAACTATTTGTGTTCTAATATATAATCCATCGAATCGAGAAATATTGATCTGCCTACCCATTCTATTATAACTACAATTGAAAATAATTTATTTATGCTGACCTTAAAAATGTGTTACAACTACTTACAAAACAATAAGCAGTTTAATCAATACATAAGAGATTAATAATATACCAAAACTTAAAAGGGGGATTTACTCTAGCATTTCTAATGATTGCCAAAAGGAATGCATGTGAAATTTTTCTGGGGATTTAAATAAAAGATTATATGAACTCTTAAGAGTGATTTTACAACACTCGATGCATTAGTCGCTCACCCTAAAGAGTCTGACGATAATTTCCTTTCAAAAGGGGATGCTTTAATTAAAAGAGAAGGCAATTTACGAAGTCGAAAGTGCATAGAAATTAATTTGGTCCCTAGCCAATCCATGGGAAATTTACAATCAATTTCTTACAATATTTCACCTTTCTTGCCAGATCTTGTATACTTAATAAGAAAATTAATTAAAAAATAAGCATGAGGAAACTGAATTAATTCAGATCAACAAATTACTGAGAAAAAAATGTTGAATTTAAATTTCAGCGTTCCAACATCTTCACCGTTTCTTATCGAGGCATAATTATAACCAAAGCTTGTATTATTTTTATGTCCGCCTAACTTTCCTAAGATGATGAAATTTAAAAAAAAATAGTCTCTTTTGGTCGATTTATCAGGAATGGAATACCTTCATCTTATCGTTCTGAGGGATACGATCCCTGTGTACGTCTTTATTGGAAAGTTCCTGGAAACTATACTACGAATTGACGCGATCCTTGTGAGTGAAATTTGGTGGACGTAACTATTTGGGAAGCCGTCGATGGTTGGGCAAGCTCGAAATTCCAAGTCATCATGACCGAGGGTTTGTGGAGTTAGCCTTGATCAGACTGTTGAACACGCCAGATAACGTGCCATATCCCAGAAACTGTAACTAAGGTCTGCTCAGCATAGTTACAGTATAAAACACAGGTGGGCTCTGTGGGTGTTGAACACAAATGATCCTGGGCAAGAGTCTGCAACAGGGATTGACTAGTCGCCCTAGTAGACTGGTATCCTCGAATATGAGTGGCAAGCTGTTATTATTATTATTATTATTGTTCTTGTTGTTGTTGATGTTGTTGATATTAACAAAAAAAATAATAGACGGAACTCTTTCAATATTTTCAACACTTAAAGAGAGCGATATAAGGAGACACAATGTTCAACCATAAATCAGCAGTATGTCTGTCTTCAAGTTACGTTTAAAATTTTAAACAAGTACAAAAATATAACCATATATTTTTTAAATTCCAATTCTTTCTACAAACGTCGTCTGTTTTGAGAATAACGATTGTACTGGTAATCAACGCGAAAAAAACATATGAAACGCAATCAGAGTAATTGGCATAGAACGGATACGTGTGGTCATTCATTTTTTTTTTTTACCCTGCCTACAAATTATTCGATCGATAAAGCAAAACTTACTTCAGTCAGATAAAGTATTTACTGAAGACGAAATGGATAATGCAGGATTTCTTTCACGTTTTGATTTATTTGCATAACATTGTTCTGATATATAGAAATGTATATACGATATGCTCATATATCGTATAGGACTGGGTGCATTATTATTGTAATATTATATATGTAACTGGCATCTTTAGTAATATGTAACATTCATTATTATCTAAACATTGATTTTGTTAACTTTCCTATTGTTTAGAATTTAATATTAATTTCAGCACTGGTTTAATGGTAGACCAAAAATGTTCTATTGGATTCTAATGCGGCTAGTAGAGAATTTCATTAATTTCGTACCGTTGAAAAACTTAGCAAGATGGCAACGAAATTTTATAGAATATCAAGGTACCTAGATTCGCATATCTAAAATTGAAATTAATTTTACTTCGCACTTGTACACTGAAATATATCTAGTTCAAAAAATTACAATTATTCTATGCGTTGATCTTTCTATCTTCAACAACTTCGGTCTTCTTGGTAATGTCGAAATGAAGCTGAAAGTGCTCGATCAAAATCATCTGAACTGATCATACATATTCTAATAACTGATTTCCGTTCTTTCGAACGGAAACAATAACGATAAAAAATAAATTATTTAAGACATCATTGCCGTTAATGAAATCTGTATATGCGCTGGTGGTTAAAAATTAGCCTTCCAACAATGAAATTCAGGTTGGAAGCAAATCTTGTTCGATTTGTCAAGTTTGATTTATATAAAAGAATCCAAGGTAAGCAACGTTGAGAAGTGTCTGGAATAACTACGTGTTAAATTAAGAACCATGTGAGTTTTGATTTGCATTACGGCATATCAACACCTCAATGGGTTATTTAATGCCGACAAGATTTTTATTGCTGGTAATATATTATTATTTACAAAAAAATGTATTGCTATTATTTTTTCTTCAAAAATCTATTGCTGCTAGTAATTTTTTCCTCAAAACTTTATTACAAGTAAACATTTACAAAAATATATTGCTGGTATTAAAACCTATTTTACATTTTCATAGTGTTTTGACCCCAGTTTTGGAGTTAACTATTTACCCATAGATGAGACCGTAACAGGTGATACCGCCCCGGGTTAGGGTAGACCTTGGAACACCAGCAATTAATAGGCAGTTCCACGCTTCTCAAAACCTCCTGACCAGAGGCTTTGCTGTCAGATGTAGTTTGTCGTCCTACCAAGGACGGAAATCATGTGAGTGAAATTTGTTTGATAAAACAATTTCAAAACCATCATTGGTTGGACTAGCACAATATTAGAAAGCAACATATCTGAGGGGTTGAAATTACTGATATCTTTCACCCCTGATTAGGAATTATGGCCCAGTAAGTACAATTATTGTCCATTCAACATAGTTACACTATAAAACACAACTTGACAATATGCGTTTTGTAGAGACAAATACATATGTATATGTTGCGATAGTTAAATTATCGACTTTTTCTATTTTTAATTTGCCACATGCGCGTTGTTATTTTTTTAAATGTTTTATAATCTACAGTATAGTAGGGGTGGTTTGGCCACCGTCTGTGAGAAAAAGAGCACCTTGACGCAATTCACTCCGCCAGAAATTTAGAAAAGGCATGCTGTACTGCTTGGAATTCGCACCGGAAGCTAAAATACAAGCATTTCAGAGTACTTTGGTGTCAATCTGTCCACAGTGCAGAGAGGAGGTAATGCTGTCTTGGATCAAGATGGTGGGTGCTGGAAGACGCTATATATGGCATGAGAACTCTGCACCATGCAACACAAGCAGGAGATCTCAGTCATGCCTGTCAGTCAATTTCTGCGACTACATCACACTTACAAATGGCCAGCTAACTCCTCAGACTGTAACCCCCTTGATTATTATATGTGGGGCGCAGTTGAGCGAGAGACAAACAACATATATATATATATATATATATATATATATATATATATATATATATATATATATCTTACGTAGCTGGGAGTTCAAGTCACGTTAGATCTGAAGATGGTTTCCCTAGGAGACGCATGTTCAGATCCTCCCGATTGGCGCGTATTTCTCGAATGTTCAGGACGGTAGATGTAAATATTGTTTAATAATAAAAACAAAGCATATGAGTAGTGATTAAAAATAACGTTTAAACAAATAAATTTTAATATATATATATATATATATATATATATATATATATATATATATATATATATATATATATATATATTAAAAAACCGCAAACGTTTTTGGTTATAATGTGGATTTGTTTTAGTATATATATTATATTTTATTCTTCATATTTCTGCTACACGTGTTTTCGGTCTCGTGACTTTCTTCAGGCAAATAAAAGGAATAAATTTTTAAAAGGAATAATTTTCCCTTAAGTTATTTCAGTGTCTCATTATTCGTTTTCTGTATTTGTTCGTGCCACTTGAACTTCTTTCTGGAATGTTGCCAAAATGAATTTCTGCCTAAGTGTAACTGTTGCTTAAAGATGCATTTATACACATTATGACATATATGACATTTGTATATACGTGAGCGTTTGATTATTGAATGACCTTTCTCCTTCTCTCTCTCTCTCTCTTTTATATATATATATATATATATATATATATATATATATACACACATGTCGGTTAGTGCTGAACATATTGTTTTTCCCAACACTCTTGATGCCAAATATATATATATATATATATATATATATATATATATATATATATATATATATCCGCGATAATGTTAGTGTATATGAATTTATATCAATATTTTGCAAGTACATATTTATGTCTCCTTTACGCGAATTCTATTTCCATAGATAAGAATATCAACAGGTTGTGGGTAGATGCTTCAATATCCACTTGCATCCTTTTTAGTCTGTATTTTGTATTGGCCGTTCTGTTGATGTGTGAGAATGCATGTGTTCGTGTGTATTTGGTGCTTGCCTATTGGTCTGAAAGCACGTTTTTGCAGATGCCTATATTTGCCGTCATTTCGCGCTTACACGGACACCGGCCTTTCCACCACTGGAACATTAGTTTGACGAACGAAGCGGAAAAAAAAACACCCGCTGTAAATATATTCAAGTAAAACAAATATTGCACGCCTGAGCTCATTTCCCTCTTCAGATAATCATTGTCAATGTGCATTATCGCAAATATTATCGCTAATAATTTTCGAGACGTCGCTATTAAAGCTAAAACAGAAAGGAATCGACATATGCTTTTTTCGCTTCCAAACGCTTGTGCGTTGCAACTGTCGGACAAACACGTTTTGTAGTTTTTATGTTGCGTAGTAAAGATATTCCTTGTGTGGCGACTCGATCTGTCTCTGTGTATGTATGTTTGTTTGTTTGTTTGTTTGTTTGTGTATTGTGTTTGCGTAATAGGGAGAGAAAGATAGAAAGCAAGAGAGAGAGAGAGAGAGAGAGGAAACTATCAATCCTAGACGAGGTGGAGAAAAATCTGCAAAAATTATTTCCTTCTTTTAATCAACAACAAAATGAATATCAAAATAGTAAGAAATTGACCGAGGACACTACCATCGAAAAAATTATTGATTATTCTTGACCGAGGACTCTACCATCGAAAAAATTATCGAGTATTAATGACCGAAGACACTACCATCGAAAAGATTATTGATTATTATCTACCGAGGACACTACCATCGAAAAGATTATTGATTATTAATGACCGAGGACACTACCATCGAAAAGATTATTGATTATTATTGACCGAGGACACTACCATCAAAAAAATTATTGATTATTATTGACCGAGGACACTACCATCAAAAAAATTATTGATTATTATTGACCGAGGACACTACCATCGAAAAAAGTATTGATTATTAATGACCGAGGACACTACCATGAAAAAATTATTGATTATTATTGACCGAAGACACTACCATCGAAAAAAAATACAACACTAAATTTAAGAAATAATGACGGTCATTTTCGTCGCTATTAAACTAACAAATATCTATCGTGTTTAAGTTCGGCAAATTACTAGAATGCGCTGGAAAAATCTAGTCTTAATGAAAATATATTACCTCTGGTTATTTTAATAAGCTCTTTCTTAATTAGCGGTTCGTTAACTCTGCCATTTTGATTACGAGCTTTGGGAAAATCATGATGTTAGAAAATAGGATCCCCATGAACATGGATAAACAAACGTTGGTTAGCACTGAGCAGCTTGTTTTTCCCACCTTTCTTGATGTCAAAAAATTAAAAGGTATTTTATCTAAAACAATCACTGGTAAATAGAAATGGGTTTATTACGAGCATTCCAAAAATCATTATGGCTGTATAAAAGACAGCATTCTTTTTTACTATTGCCAAATGATACTGAAGGAAAATATAATAGATGTTCGATGTGATTGATTCATCATCAACAACGAAACGTTTCCCTTCAGAAAGTGGGAAATGCTGACTCTCCACAACTTCCTATCTTTTGTAGTTCTTAAGAAGCGCCGAGTTTTCACTATCCTTTCCTTGTTCAACAATCCGTGATTACTAAGTAGGTTGCTCTCTTTTTCATTATAACCCTTTTGTTTTTAATATGTATTGTGAACCGTGAATTCTCCGAACCCTCTTTCCTCATTATATCTCCTCCCGATTCTAAACATAACCGTCAATATAGTTTCCTTATATCCTTAAAACCGTCCCCGTTTTTCATATATAAACTACATCCAGCAGCAAGGCCTCCGATTGGGAGATTGGAAGTTTTGAAAAGCGTGGAACTATCTCGTAATTAACGCTGTTTGCAGGTCCACGTTAATCGTGGGCGGTAGCACCTGTTACGGTCCAAGCTGTGAGCAAATAATGAACTCACAAACAAAAACAAGACTATGAAAGTATAACAAAATATTTTTATAGTAAAGGTATTAGCAACACATTTTTTATATAAAAAGATTATGAACAATACCTATTTATAGTAAAATTGGCACCAGTACATATTTATAGTAAAATTACCAACAATAGTTATTTATATTAAAATTATCAATAATACCTATTTTGACTAAAATTGCCAACAATAGATATTCACAGTAAAATTACCAACGATACCAATTTATCATAGAATTACCAACAGGACATATTTCTTGTAAAATTACCAACAGTACCTATTTATAGTAAAATTGCCAACAGTACATATTTATAGTAAAATTACCAACAGTACCCATTCATAGCAAAATTACCAACAATACATTTTATACTAAAATTTCCAACAGTACATATTTATAGCAAAATTAACAGCAATAACTTTTAATAATAAAATTGCCAACAGTACATATTTATTGTAAAATTACCAACAATACCTATTTATAGCAAAATCACCAACATTAGCTATTTATAGTAAAAATCCCTAAAAATATTTTTTAATAGTAATTTTGCCAACAATATCTATTTTAGTAGAATTACCAACAGTACATTTTATCTGTAGTTAAAGTCATAATATTTATTTAGATTTCGGCATTAAATAACCCACAGAGGTGATGATATGCCTCTAAACAAAAACAACTAATCAACGAAGAAAGGTTACTCACATGTTCCGTGCATGGTATTATCACCACCCTTCTGTAGAACCACATTTCTGCTGACAAATTTATCTGCCATTCACTGATATTGCTCAAAAGTCTTTCCTTTATTTCTAACGAATTGTTCCTGATTAGTCTTTTTTTTAAGCGAGTCTTTCGCAAATTTAAGTCAACTACATTAGTCGGTGGTAATGATAGCTTCGTAGAGAAGATTCAACAAGGAACAACTTGGCAAAGCTTTCAACAGCTAAGTTGGCAACATCACAAAAGCTCGTTATCAAGTTGAAAATGTAAATTACCATCAAACTCGGATGAGTGGTTATTCGACACGTGCCGTATTCTCCTGATCAGTGGTTTTCTGTCAGATACTTGTTATGCTGCAAGCAACAAGATTTTTCGAATCAACATTTTCAAGGCATGGTTATTCAAATACATCCGAGTTTCAAATAGACGGATAAAGATTAAAAAAAAACCACCTTGGAATCTGGAATTTGTACATACATTTTTTTCTGGGTAATTAAATGCAAAATGGTAAAAATACTTCTTAGCCTGTAAAGGTACATTGTTGCACGTAAGCCACCCCCAGGTACAAAGTAAGGAATGGACCATTAGAGGATATGAAATTAGTAGATATTAAACACTTCAAGTGCCGTTATTTATTGCTGTAAAATTAGAGTAATTGTGGCACAAGGCCAAAAAAGGTGGAATTGGGTTGAGGCTGGTCCACACTAACTGTCCTATAGCTAGCTAATCAGAGTCCATCCTTGCATTACAGTTTACTCACTCATCATAAGAATCTATTCGTCATCATTCTCTCCTACATACACCAAATGCCTCATATACACAGGGAACCTATAACACGTTTATGTACAATTGTGTATAAAATTATATATAAATTAATATCGATGGTATAAAATGAGAGGGGGAGGATGAACCCGAAAACAAACTGAAATATAACAAAATACACAAGCTAAAAATGTCTGATGTTAGTATCCACCCCTCAAAAAAATAAGTGTTCGCTGTAGTCTGTTTTCAAACAAAATCAACGGGCTTTATCTCTAAGGGATAAAATAAATACGGGTATAGGTAAATCAAAAGCTGACCCAGTCGAGATGTAAAAGGGAACACAATAAACAAACTGGGGAGGCTGGGAATGTAGACTTGGATCATAATAAAAGAGAAACCCTGAAATATGCCGGGAACGACACTCACTCACATTAACTAGGTACACAGGAAGAGTCTATCTTAACCAGGGGAGAGCTCCACATGAAACCGCACCGTTGTGACTTAGAGGGAAAGAAAATCAAGGTTAGCTCCATTCAGGTGAACCTGGCTTGCCGCAGTTACCCACCTTTCGCTGAAATATCTTGATACCAAACACTTTCTATAAGTTTTAATCTTAATCCTGAGCTGATGCTCAAAGAATCTGTCCTGATTCTGATGAGAATAGCGTTCATATCGCAAGAATTCTTCTATCGGCGGCGTCCAAATGACCATTCTAGCCACGGCTCAGAGCACCAGAAACACCATCCATTTCACCCCAGAATACGGTGGCGACTCATCGTCACTTCACTAAACACTTCAGCTATCTCGGCATGTGCATCAGCTATAATAAATTAATTATAAGAGAGAAAAGAATTGCACGTAGAATTGACAGTGTCAGAGGTATTTCCACACAACACCGCAAATTGCTACGAATCAAAAACATCAACCTGAAATCTTGAATTTTATTCTTAGGTAACCTCATCTGGTCGTGAGGTTTATATGGATGTTATGCATGGCACCAGACCTGTTCAGAAATATCTAAACTTTCAGCTGTATATAACTGAGTTCTAAGATTAATTGCGAAAAAAACTTTTTGAGTGAGTAAAGCAGGAGGATCTTCGCAAAAATCATACTTCTTTGAACACTTTCAATTTCAACATCCCACCCCACTGGGTGGATAAAGCAAGATTGGATTATCATGTCACTTTTTCTATTCAAGGGTATTTACGCCTAAACAATTGTAACGAACATAACTAAAATTTGAACTCGGCTCTCCAATTTCTCATCCAAAGACGTCACCCATTAAACCACTCGAACATCCAATATTTATTATTCCCAAACGATCTCTCATCTAGCTACTGACTTGGTTCGCGGTTGCTTAACTTCAATGCTCTGACGAGAACCGGTGTTTCAATACATTATGGCTGTAATTGTTACCGTCAGCGATAAAAATACACTATTAGTCAGATAAATAATCCACTATACGGAATTTATATATCATATCCTTTGGAAGTCATGGTTATTTTAATGAAAAATGCGTTTGTCTTAAACATGTGTATCCAGCAGAATTACGTTTAGAGGATTAACAAGTCATTACCTATTTTAGACTTACGGCAACATCACGCTGACACAACGGTCCCCATAGGATCACTGAAGTTAAGCAACGTCGAACCATGTCAGCGCTTGGAAATAACATGTACTGTAAAGATGGATGATGGCTAGTGTAATGAATAAACGACCGGAATTGGTAATTGGTGAACCGAATTCCAGGTGGGTTCTTTGTAATCAATTAAGCGAAAATACCCTCTTGAAAGCTATGATTCCACCTCTTCTGCCTCCAGCCATGGGTTAGGACTTGTATAACTAAGTCATTAGTATGTCAAAAATAATGTACTCATATGCAAACGAATATGTTAGTTATGCGTGTTTATCTAGGGGAAGAAAGCGATAGGTCTGGAAGATATGTCGATAGCGTAGAAAAAGAGTTTTTAGCGGTTGAAATAAAAATTTGTTATTTCCCAATACTCTACTTTGAACTGATTTTGTTTGCAATGGAACGTTTCTTTGCTGTGCACACATAATTTTGATAGAATAAGAGTCGTAAAGTTGTTAAGCTGATCTTCGTGTAATTGTTACCGCGAGTCGAATATATGTTAGCGGGAACTTAAGATATCTGATATTATTGTCGATTTCTTTTGAGAGACGCAGCTATCTCCGTGAATTATTAAATCGTGCTTGCAGATTTCTAAAGTTTTGTTCCTGGTAACATCTTTGAAGAGTGAAAAAGGTCAGTGAATCGCCTTTGGAATTATTTCACCCTTTATGGGTTGAGCCTATGAGAAACAGTGCTGTTTTAAGTTGAGAATGGAGTTGATTTTCGTTGTGATTGAATGTTAGATTCTTGTGTGGTCTTGAGGAAAATGAGTTGTGTTTACTTGTGAATTCTGAGTGGTATTTTTGAAGAAAATAAATTGGGTTTTGCTTGATTCAAACTTATAAGGTGAAAGTCATATTGCTCATTTTGACGAAAAAATTGTTATGTCTGCCGGTTGAGAATCAAAAGTTAGGCGTAATGGCCTGGGTATGAGGAAGGAGGTCAGGCAAAAGCAGTAGAGATGAAATGCGTGTCGGCTGCAGCGGGCTGTGCCATTATAGTAGTAATTGCAATGGCGATTATGGATTTATTTTTGGATCGCACGTGTTTGCGAAGAAAAACACATTTTCTGACTTTGAGAACATCTTGTTTAGATAGTTACGTTGTGTAGATGTGTTTTAATCTTTTTTTTACTTATTACAAGGATGTCACACCAAGCAACACAGGAGTGGATGATCACTAGCACGCAAGGGGTTACGGAGAGTGAAAGTTAGAGAAAAGATTAGATGTAGTGGGGACTGAGGAAAGGAAAAATTGATAGGGATCAAGGCAACAGAGAAGCAAGTGAGAGGAAAGGAGTTCCAATATCGGAGAGTGCGAGGAAAGAAACTGTTGGAGTAGAAGTGCCGGTTATATCTATATCAACAGTAGGTGGGTGGGACCTAGATGCCAGTCTTGTAGCACACTTAAATTCACGTAACCGAGGCATCAGGGGGAAAACCAGTCAGAGCAATAGTCTTGAAATTTTTTGTAGAAAAGACAGAAGGAAGCCACCTCAGGTCGGTGAGAAAGTGTCTGAAATTGAGAAGCCAATTCAGGACCGATTATATTTCAGATCCTTCTTTGGATCTCGTCGAGAACCTCGTGACGAATGACAGGGGCACCAGACCAGATATAGTAACATTATTCAATACAAGGACGAATGATAGATTTGTAGATGTGTAAGATGGACGGTGACGAGAAATATCTTTTGGCACAACACAGTAAAACAAATCTCCTTGCCGTAGATGCAGCTATTGATTCAATGTATTTGTTCCACTACAAGTTAGTTAAAAACGTGAGACCAAGAAGACGCTTCTACTATGAGACCCTTGTTTGAAACTCGTCATAGGTGATATGTTTATGGTGCCACCTGTCCAATATATCAGTCTTGGACAGTGATTTTCAAGCGGTGCTGTTCTCCTCATATGTGCGGTGACAAGAGGATAGCAGGTGAGGCAGAATGATTTAAAAACAATAAAAAAAAATTAGCAACAATTTAAAAAAAAATTAACATGTCAAAAATAAATATGATTTCAAAATTTAAAATATTATTATGGATTACTTGTATGCATGAACGCCAGAATAAATAGTTATAAATAATCATTGATCGATTTTATCATTGTGGTATTCTTGTATTATATCAAGTATTAAGTATATAGTAACAAGAGTCCGCAAATCGGTGAAGTGAATTATCAATGATAATGTTCTGACTTTGAATATGTTGTTATCTCATTTTAAACCTATCTCTGTTATTTTTTTAACTTATTTTTAAATGTATTTTTTATCGCATAAAATTTGGTGAGGCTTGCGCAAATTTTCTTTCCAAAAATGCGTCCCAGATAAAAAAAAAAAAAAAGTTAGGGAACCAATAGTCTAGAAAGATGGTCTTATATGTGTTGGGAACTTCTTGCAACAATTTTCATTCATGGGTAGACGAAATTATTAGGAGATCGATGGTTGTGCTAATACTAATCCCAAGTCACTTTGACGGAAATATTAAGCTTAGTGGCCGTGTATAATTATTGATTGCACAAGATTATCCCCTTTCTTAAAAAAAAATGCACATCAAATCCTTTCAGCATGAATCCAGTCTAAACCAGAATTTGGTTCTCTGGGTTGCTGAAGCAAGACAATTATTCCAAAGCATATAGGGATTAACTATCCGTTCTAACTAACAAGTATTCTCGCTAATGAGGAGCCAGCCATTGCATTACGTTAGTTGAACCGTCAAAATAATCATGAAATTGCATTTTAGTTTGAATTTTACAATTTTCATGTTTTAAATGCGTAATAGGCTCTGAAAATTTAAGCAAATTAAAATCTGCTCCCAAATTAATAATTATGTGTTCTCCGTTTTATAAAGAAAAAAAGAAAATAGAAATATAGCTCATACAAAATATATCTATGTACGGATACATATTGCACTTTACATACAACAAGCCGAATCATCCGACGTTGCCCGGGTATACATGGCTGCAAATGTATAACAATATCCCCTGTATACCTGCAATCCTGTCTAGAAATGTCTGCCTGCGTCCCTGCTTCCACGCATCATCTCTTGGTATACTAAGCTACTTCATCTTTTTTACGGCATCTCCTTCACAAGTGTTTTTAATAAAGGAATTCCATCAATAAAAAACTTCTAGTGTGGTTGTTGCTCGGGTTTAAATTGTTTGAATGTTTTAGATATTCAGTAAATTTCCTATGGCCGTAATAACTTCCAAATATTATAGCACTGTTCACAAATCTAATAACCAAAACAAAAAAAAAAGTGATGAAGCATCAGAGTTTTATTCAACTGTAAGTGCAAGCGCATGTACGCCCCACACTCGTCTTCGCACATTTACTGTAAATCTGGGGTTAATAAGAGGTTCCTCAGAAATTTTTACAGTTTAACACTTCAATAATCCTTCTCAAATAATTTTTGCATCAAATGTTGTTCGAATGCCAATTTAGGATGGAATAATATGAAGAAACTATTGGCTAAATTGCAAAAGCCGATTTTAGACATAGTTTGCCTGAGATTTTCTCCACTTAACTGAAATAATCTAAACCAAACATTCATGCGAGACAATTTGTGTGTCATATATAATATTGCAAATTTGGAAAGCATTGGATGACAAATCAGGGAGTTATGGCCGAAAAACGGGATTTTTTAACAGTTTTCCGTAGTTTTTCGTTATACTCGGGGAAGCGAGCAGGACAAAAATCACACCATCTTATTTCTTACTTGACAGAAAATTTTTTGCAACATGTTTGAAGAAAATCGGATAAAAAAATGAATAAGTTATTTAAGTATTTATTTTAAGTAGTACGAAAATCCTGATTTTTTTCGCAGTTTTTTGCATTTTTTTGTATGAAAGCAATGTCGCAGGAAAAAGTATCAAGCACTCTACATAAACCTCGTAACATGAGATATGTATTGCATTAAGTGCAATGAACATCAACTAACCCAGTAAAAATTTTCTTCGCATGTAAAAACTCGTACCCACGTACGTTTTTTTCGATTTTTCTGCAAAACCAGAGATGCCTGGAGAGTGAACCGTTAGTTTTGATCGAGTAGGATAAATTTGCAATATGTGTGTACAATATCATCGATATCGGTTTAAAGAGGGGACGTGCATAAATAGCATACACACACTAACACACACATAGACATCTGTTTTATAGATGTTTATTATATAACCATTATGTTTGTGTCTTTAGATAACTGTTTTAAAGAATTCTCTCTTTACTGAATGTAATTTATTCAATTCTTTAAAACACACAGAAGTTTTTATAACATTAAAAATTATGCCATAAAATTAAGTTTTCTTGTAACCGCATGTATAAAACCCAACGTGAAGACATGCATAAAAATTTATTTCCTTTTTTTATTGTATTATTGTATTTTAATATTCTCATCCTCTCTCATTTGTTTGTTTTTCTTTCTTTGTTCTTTCTTTCTTTTTTAATCTCGTCCTTTTTATTATTTTATTTTATTTTACTATCCTCTTCCTCTCACGCTCCCATTTCTTTCTTTCTTTCTTTCTTTCTTTCTTTCTTTCTTTCTTTCTGTTCGTTATATTATATTTATTTTATCTTACTATTGTCTACCTCTCACTCTACCCTTTCTTTGTATCTTTCTGCCTTTCTTTCTTCTTTGTTTTTTCTTTCTTTCTGTTCGTTTTATTATATTTATTTTATCTTACTATTGTTTACCTCTCACTCTAACCTTTCTTTCTTTCTTTCTTTCTGTCTTTCTTTCTTTCTGTTCGTTTTATTATATTTATTTTATCTTACTATTGATTACTTCTCACTCTACCCATTCTTTCTTTTTTCTTTCTTTCTTTATTTCTGTTTGTTTTATTATATTTATTTTATCTGACTATTGTCTACCTCTCAATCTACCCTTTCTTTATTTCTTTCTGCCTTTCTTTCTTTTCTATTTTATTATATTATTTAATTTTACTATTCACATTCTCTCAGTCACTCATTTCTTTCTTTCTTTCTTTTTCTTTCTTTTTCTTTTTCTTTTTTCTTTCGTTTCGTTTCTGTCTTTTTTTTTTTTTCTTTCATTATATTATATTATTTTATTTTACTATTTCATTCTTTCTTGCTTTCTTTGTTCTTTAGCTTTCTTTCTTTCTTTCTTTTTCTTCTATTTTACTATATTATTCAATTCTTCTCTATTATTTCTTTCTTTCTTTTTTCTTTCTTATTTCTTTCTTTCTTTCATTCTTTCTTTCATTCTGTTCATTTATTATATTTATTTTGTCTTACTATTTCTTCTTTCTTTTTCTTTCTTTCTTTTCTTTCTTTCTTTCTTTTTCTTTCGTTTTCGTTCTCTTCTATTTTCATTATATTATATTTTTTAATTTTACTATTTCTACTTCTCTCACTTATTTTTCTTTCTTTCATTTCTTTCTTTCATTCTTTCTGTTCGTTTTATTTATTTTTTTCTCTTATTTTTTTCATTCTTTCTTTCATTCTTTTCTTTTTTTTTATTATTTAATTTTGTCTTCACTCGTTTCTTTCTTTCTTTCTACTTTACTTCTTTCTTTCTTTTTCTTTCTTTCTTTCTTTTCTATTTTATTATATTATTTAATTTTACTATTCACTTTCTCTCACTCACTCCTTTCTTTCTTTCTTTCTTTCTTTCTTTCTTTCTTGCTTTCGTCGTTGTGTTATCTGTGTCTTTCTTCCTTTCTCTTCCATTATATTATTTTATTTTATTTTGCTATTCTCTTTCTTTCTTTCTTTCTTTCTCTTTTATTTTATTATATTATTTAATTTTACTATTCACTGTCTCTCACTCAATCATTTTTTTCTGTCTTTCGTTTTTCTTTATTTCTTTCTTTTTTATTTTATTATATTTTTTTTACTTTTTTCATTTTTCTATCTTTCTACTTTCTTTCTTTCTTTCGTTGTTTCGATCTTCTGTCTTTCTTCTTTCTTTTATTATATTTTTTTTTATTTTACTATTCTCTCTTTCAATCTCTATTTCTTTCTTTCGTTATTTCTTTCTGTTCTTTTTTCTTTCTTTTTTTTTTTCTTTCTTTCTTTATTCGTTTTATTATATTTTTTTTTGCTCTTATTTTTGTCTACCTCTCACTATACCCTTTCTTTCTTTCTTTCTTTCTTTCTTTCTCTTCTATTTTATTATATTATTTAATTTTATATTCACATTCTCTCACTCACTCATTTCTTTCTATCCTTCTTGCTTTCTTCCTTTCTTTCTTACTTTCATTATTTCTTGCTTTTGTTGTAGCGTTCTCTGTGTCTTCCTTTTTTCACTTTCATTATATTATATTATATTATTTTACTATTCTCTATTTCTCACTCTCCTATTTCTTTCTTTCGTTCTTTCGTTCGTTCTTTCTTACTTTCTTTCTTTTTCTTTGTTTCTTTGTTTGTTTGTTTCTTTCTTTCTCTTCTATTTTATTGTATTATTTTA
Organism: Acanthosepion pharaonis; assembly: GCA_903632075.3. Lineage (NCBI taxonomy): Eukaryota > Metazoa > Mollusca > Cephalopoda > Sepiida > Sepiidae > Acanthosepion > Acanthosepion pharaonis. The sequence goes on from CAHIKZ030001324.1 coordinate 4,350,058, forward strand.
TTTTATTATTCTCTACTTCTCACTCTTCTATTTCTTTCTTTCGCTCTTTCGTTCGTTCTTTCATTCTTCCTTTCTTTCTTCTTTTTTTCTTTCTTTCTTTTTTTCTTTCTTTCTTTTTTTCTTTCTTTCTTGCTTTCGGTGTTGCGTTCTCTCTTTCTTCCTTTCTCTTTCATTATATTATATTATTGTATTTTACTATTCTCTACTTCTCACTCTCCTAATTCTTTCTTCTTTCTTTCTTCATTCTTTCTTTCTTTTTTCCGTTCGTTTTATTATATTTATTTTCTTCTTACTATTGTCTACCTCTCACTCTAACCTTTCTTTCTTTCTTTCTGTCTTTCTTTCTTTATTTCTCTTCTATTTTATATATTATTTTAGTTTACTATTCTCTACTTCTTTCTATTTCTTTCTTTTTTTCGTTCTTTCTTTTCTTTCTTTCTTTTTCATTTTATTTTATTTCTTTCTCTTACTATTGTTACCTCTTTACCCTTACTTTCTTTCTTTCTGTCTTTCTTTCTCTTTCTTTTATTATATTATTTTATTTTACTATTCTCTACTTCTCACTTCCTATTTCTTTCTTTCGTTCTTTCGTTCATTCTTTCTTTTTTGTTCGTATTTATTTTTACTATTGTCTACCTCACTTACCCTTTTCTTTCTTTTCTTCTATTTTATTATATTATTTAATTTTACTATTTACTTTTCTCTTCACTTTTCTTTCTTTCTTTCTTTTTTCTTTCTTTCTTCCTCTTCTATTTTATTATATTATTTAATTTTACTATTCTGTCTCTCCTCAATCATTTTTTTTTCTGTCTTTTTGACTTTCTCTCACTCACTCATTTCCTTCTATCTTTCTTGCTTTCTTTCTTTCTTTCGTTGTTTCGATCTCTCTGTCTTTCTTCCTTTCTCTTTCATGATATTGTATTATTTTATTTTACTATTCTCTACTTCTCAATCTCCTATTTCTTTCTTTCGTTATTTCGTTGTTCGTTATTTCTTTCTTACTTCTTTCTTTCTTTCTTTCTTTCTTTCTTTCTTTCTGTTCGTTTTATTATATTTATTTTCTCTTACTATTGTCTACCTCTCACTCTACCCTTTCTTTCTTTCTTTCTTTTCTTTCTTTCTTTCTTTCTTTCTTTCTCTTCTATTTTATTATATTATTTAATTTTATTATTCATTTCTCACTTCATTTCTTTCTATCCTTCTTGCTTTCTTCCTTTCTTTCTTCTTTCATTATTTTTCTTTTGTTTTAGCGTTCTCTGTGTCTTCTTTTTCACTTTCATTTATTATATTATTTTATTTTACTATTCTCTATTTCTCACTCTCCTATTTCTTTCTTTCGTTCTTTTCGTTCGTTCTTTCTTCTTTCTTTTCTTTTCTTTTGTTTCTTTCTTTTTCTTCTATTTTATTTTATTTTTTATTATTTCTCTTACTTTCTTTGTTCTTCTATTCTTCCTTTCTTTCTTTTTTTTTCTTTCTTTTTTTCTTTCTTTTTTTTTTTTTCTTTTTCTTTCGGTGTTCGTTTTCTTTTTCCTTTTCTCTTTTTTATTATATTATTTTATTTTTACTATTCTCTCTACTTCTCACTCTCCTAATTTCTTCATTCTTTCTTTTCTTTTTTTCCGTTCGTTTTCTTTCGTTCTATTGTCTACCTCTCACTCTACCCTTTCTTTCTTTCTTTCTTTCTTTCTTTCTTTCTTTCTGTCTTTCTTTCTTTATTTCTCTTCTATTTTATATATTATTTTATTTTACTATTCTCTACTTCTCACTCTCCTATTTCTTTCTTTCGTTCGTTCTTTCTTTCTTTCTTCTTTCTTTCCGTTCATTTTATTTTATTTATATTCTCTTACTATTGTCTACCTCTCACTCTACCCTTACTTACTTTCTTTCTTTCTGTCTTTCTTTCTCTTCTCTTTTATTATATTATTTTATTTTACTATTCTCTACTTCTCACTCTCCTATTTCTTTCTTTCGTTCTTTCGTTCATTCTTTCTTTCTGTTCGTTTCATTATATTTATTTTCTCTTACTATTGTCTACCTCTCACTCTACCCTTTTCTTTCTTTCTCTTCTATTTTATTATATTATTTAATTTTACTATTCACTTTCTCTCTCTCATTTTTTCTCTTCTATTTTTTTATATTATTTAATTTTACTATTTTCCTTCATTTCCTTTTCTTTCTTTCTTTAGTTGTTGCGATCTCTCTGTCTTTCTTCCTTTCTCTTTCATTATATTATATTATTTTATTTTACAATTCTCTACTTCTCACTCTCATATTTCTTTCTTTCGTTCCTTCGTTCTTTCTTTCTTACTTCTTTCTATCTTTCTTTCTTTTTTCCTTTCTTTCTTTCTGTCTTTCTCTTCTATTTTATTATATTAGTTAATTTTACTATAGACATTCTTTCAATCACTTTTTTTCTTTTTTCTTTCTTTCTTTTTCTTCTATTTTATTATATTATTTAATTTTATTATTCACATTCTCTCACTCAATAATTTCTTTCTTTCTTTCTTTCTTTCTTTCTTTTATTTTATTATATCATTTAATTTTACTATTCACATTCTCTCACTCACTCATTTCCGTATTTCTTTCTTGCTTTCTGTCTTTATTTTATTCTTTAATTTTTATTCACATTCTTCTCAATAATTTCTTTCTTTCCTTTTTTTCTTTCATTTTATTATATCATTTATTTTACTATTCTCTTCTTCTCACTCATTTCCTATTTCTTTCTTGCTTTCTGTCTTTCTTTTTCATTCTTTCGTTTTCGTTCTCTGTGTCTTTCTTCCTTTTCTTTCATTATTTATTTTATTTTTTTTATATTTCTCTACTTCTGTCTCCTATTTCTTTCTTTCGTTCGTTTTCTTTCTTACTTTCTTTTTTCTTTCTTTCCTTTCGTTTTTTTTTTTTCTTTCTTTCTTTTGTTTCTTTCTTTTCTTTTTTCTTTCTTTCTTTTTTCTTTCTCTTTATTTTATTTTTATTTTATTCTCTATTCTCAACTTTTCTCCTATTTCTTTCTTTCGTTCTTTCGTTCTTTCTTTCTTTCTTTTTTCTTTCTTTCTTATTTTCTTTCTGTTCGTTTTATTTTATTTATTTTATCTTAGTATTGTCCACCTCTCACTCTACCCTTTCTTTCTTTCTTTCTTTCTTTCTCTTTCTTTCTTTCTTTCTTTCTTTCTTTCTTTCTAATGAATTTGAAAAGAAATTCTTTAACCTATGTTCTCTGACCCTTCCTTCCTTCCATTTTAAATATATTTTTCTTATTTCTTTTCGACATTCAATTCCCGATCTTGGTTTGTGTTCTCTTATGTTTCAAAACAAATATCCCATATTAATATCACCTCCAATAACTCCTCCATTTAAATGCTAAACCACATTCATCTGATATATCTCTTCGATTTAAAAGAATGTCTTAGAAACCGTAAAAGTTTCGACGTTCCCTAATGGATCTTATAAATCCTCACCCGAATCGAACTCCCTGTGTTTTTATTTCTGTCTTCACACTTTCAATCTTATTATATATTTCCTTCTTCAACTCAAAAGATTTCACCTGTGGATATTAGTTTCTCAACATTTTTATCAATGACATCAAAGCTTGTGTAAAACTCATGAAGTCCTAGTAATCATTATCGTTGATTCAATTCAACAAAGAACAGTAATTCTTTAAAGACAAAAGTCAATCTGCAAAAGTGATAAGATTTCTCGGTACTAAACGCCTTTGATTGCACATGTGTATGTATGTATGCATGTGTGTGCGTTTCTTTGTGTTTTTTGTTTATGCATGTGTGCGGGTTTATTTATATATGTGTGTCTATCAGCGAACATTCGTCCAGCTGATGAGACGTGCATAACAACGGTGTTTCGGATCTAAGAGACTCAAAAGGTTTGAATCAACAGACGCAAATAGTCGAGAAAAAAATACATATTTCTTGGCTCTCTTAATAATTTTAACGTTGCTTTCTTTTTGTATTCCTTTCTCGCATTTATTCTCGCTTGGTTGTTTTTATCATCAGTATTTTAATTGTTTTTTTTTTCTACTTTATTTCTGTCTTTCTTTTCTCTTTCTTCTGTTTTTCGCTTCGCTTTAATTGCCTTCATAATTTCGTGTTTATTTTTAGTTTTCTCTTAGTTTCGTCTTGCTTTTTTTTTTCTTTTTGCCTTTTGTCGAATTTTTAAACCTTACCGTTTTTTTTTATTCATTTTTTCTTTCCTTTCAAATATTCTATATCTTTGATTTTCCATTATATTTCATTTTCTTAAATGCCTTTCTTTTATCTTTTAACTATTTCCATTTTCACTTTTATTTCATTTCATTCCAATTTTTATTTTAACTGTTAACCACATGTTTTTCCTATTATGTTTCATTCCTTAATTCTTTCTTTCTTTCTTTCTTTCTTTCTTTATTTATTTTTCTATTAAGCCCATCTCTTTTCTATTATGTTTCATCCCCGATTTCTTTCTTTCATTCTTCCTTTCTTTCTTTCTTTTTTGTCTATTAAGCGTGTCTCTTTTCTATTATAGTTCATTCCTATTTCTTTCTTTCTTCCTTCCTTTCTTTCTTTTATCTATTAAGCGCATCTCTTTCCTATTATATTTCATGCCCTATTTCTTTCTTTTATTTTTCCTTTCTTTCATTCTTCCTTTCTTTCTTTCATTCTTCCTTTCTTTTTTTCTTTCTTCCTTTCATCTACTAAGCGCATATCCTTTCTATTATATTTCATGCCCTATTTCTTTCTTTCATTCTTTCTTTTAGTCTTTCTTTCATTCTGACTTCGTTTCTTTCGTTCTTTTATCTATTAAGCGGATCTCTTTTCTATTATATTTCATCCCCTTTCATTTCTTTCTTTCTTTCTTTCTTTCTTTCTTTCATTCTTCCTTTCTTTCTTTATCTACTAAGCGCATCTCTTTTCTATTATATTTCATTCCCTATTTCTTCCTTTCTTTCATTCATCCTTTCTTTCATTCTTTCTTTCATATCTTCGTTTCTTTCTTTATCTACTAAGCGCATCTCTTTTCTGTTATATTTCATTCCTAATTTCTTTTTTTATTCTTTCTTTCTTTGTTTCTGTGTTTTATTCAGCGTTTCTTTCTTTCGTTCTTTTATCTATTAAGCGTATCTCTTTTCTATTAAATTTCATTCCCTATTTCTTTCATACTTTCTTTTAATTGTTAACCACATCTTTTTTCTATTATATTTCATTCCCTATTACCTTTATTTATTTATTACAGCTCCGCTTATTGATTTGATTTTCTTTTATTTCTATCCAGTCTTTTCATCAGTTCTTTCAATTTCTTCTTTTTCTCTTTTTCATTATATTTTTCATGAAAAAATACCAATCTATTTTTGTCTTATGTTAACAGCACTTCAGAAAAGAAAGAAAGATGTAAGGTTTAGTTGATTTGTATTCCTGTTAAAATGGTTGGCATCTCCCGAACACACCATTTTATGTTTCATTGATTGGTGCTTATTTTTTTTTTGTAAAGAGTTCCCTTTGTTATGTTAGATCGATTATTTATTTGGATAGCGGTATATTTTCTGTTTGTGCGAGTAAATTTACTTACCTTACGTATATTTATTTATCTTTTACTTACGCCCCAATTGTTACTTACAACAACGTCTGGCCACGTGCAATTCAGTAAACTTCTTTTTGCAGATCCTTGCCAGTGTACTAATTTCGATCATCTGTACAATCCACTACGGCTAAAGATTTAAAATATGTATATATAGGCCGCCTGCTGCTTGCAATAAGGAACATTATATTCTCAAAGGACATGGACTCGGTGGAGAGTTCAATGCTTACTCTCCGAAACTCTCCTTCGATCGAATCTGGATATAGTTATTTGTAGTTAGCAAAATCGTTTCCTGGAATTTGTTATTCAGTGGGGGAATTTACTTGCTGACCATATGGAAAATATTCTTCTTTTATGCGTTCTTTTTCTTCAGGATTTGAGAAGTCATGTCTCTCCAGAACCACCTATTTCAGTAGCTCTGTGTAGAAGTGATGCTCACACACGTCTTGGAGAGAAACGACACATAGAATAAAGAATTTGGAAGAATTATCGTCTTATTATCTCTACCAATTACTATTCTGGTATCCATTTACAAAAACCTGTGAATTATATTACTCACCGTTTTCATTAGATCGTCTTCCTTTCAATATATCACTTGAGTTTTATATTTTCATATTCACCTTCATTTGTTTTTCTAATTTTAAAAATGTCCTCTTTATTCACATATATGTTATTCCCAGAATCCCCTTGTAAAACCGCATCTTTTTCTTATCATCTTTATTATGTATTATGGAAATATTAATATAATATAGTAGTTCAGCACTCTTTTCGTTATAATCTTGAAAGTTTCGCGTTTATTGATATTGTGTTTTAATATTGAAATGCATCTTTTATTATCCCAATGCGACTTTTGATTTCTTTGTCGCTCTTTCTGTCACCTGTTTAATATTTTCCAGATAGTTAAATTGATACACCTTCTGGATTCTGAAATCTTCAATACGCATCTTGCATCTTACCCTTTTCATCCTGCAAAAGAACATGCAGACAGATTACAAGGGAATAATATGCTGGAAAATCCCTTTATTTAGGCATGTGGTTCGATAATTAATTTCCTGATAGACATCCAAGAGATTATTTTACAATTAACTAGGAATAAGTAAAAAAAACAAAAAAACATTCCAATTAAAAAAAATTGAGTTATAAACGCGCACCCACCCCATATATATATATATATATATATATATATATATATATATATATATATATATATATATATGATATGTCCCGGAAAGGGATATATTTCAACGAAGTAGCGAAGTGGTTTTCGCTATTATAACCAAATAGAATACGGTAGCAGTAATCGACTGGTACGCGTCGCAGGTAAGATGTGTAGATCAATGGCGTAGTCCAATGGGCGTCGTTATAGACTTAGATCTCAGACTAAGGCTGTTTGACTCTGTCGTACCTACACGTCCCTCGGTATTTATGACGGATACCAGCCAATCATATTCTAGTGAGTGGGGAACACAGGTTTATTCATATTCCATTATATCAATATATATATTTAAATAAGATTTTGGTGGTACAGAATTTAATAATAGCTAGGAGAAGACAAAATGAATAAGACACTTTTATAAAAGAAATGGCGTTTGGATTCGAGAGTAAAATCCGGCTGCCAGGAAGAGACAACTAACCAATATTTCTGTCTCTGCTATTGCTGAACATTTAATAAATAGTAGGAAATGTGTGATTAATTTTAAGGTGGACCGTTTTATTGATTTTTATCTAGATACCACTCCACATTTCACCTCAAGGTTCTAGAGTCCTTGTATATCAGATTCCATGAGCCTTCCCTTTGTAAACAGAGGGAATGCTTACTGGGTCTGAATGGTATAGGACTCTAGTTTCTTGAAATTAATTTTTTTTATATCTTCCATTCCATTCGTTAATTCAATTTACACACTTTTATAAATGTTCTCTTCCAAGAAAAATAAACTTGATAAGTCCTGGGACGAAACTGGTTGTTTTTTTTTACTTTTTAAATTTTGTCTTTTCCTAGCTATTATATATATATATATATATTTCCGGGGGGGGGGAGAGGAAAAATTATGCTTTATGATTTTATAACCCACAAATACTTCGGAAAATTATAGGCTCTGCATAAACTCCCAACAGCGTTAATGGAAAGTGTAATTTATGGTTAGAAGAAAAAAAATTAAATAAAAAAAAATATGTGAAGAAAGTCAACTATTGGATCAGAGGAATGAATTAGTGTTCAAATGTCGACATAAAAATAAATTTAAATGCCCATAATATAATTTCGCCTTAATTAGCTACCCTAATTCACTCCTCAACTCCCATCCCCATTAAATCATCAAATGTCGATATAAAGAAAAATTCAAATTTTCATAGTGTAATTTTGCCTTGAGGCCCGCCTCACTCCAATATCCTCTAAAACCTATTCATGCTATATTAATTATAATTTCCTCTGCATAAAATATTCCAATAATTCTCTTTCCTTTAATAACTTAAGTCCTCGTTACCTTATATATTTCAATTTTTTAAATTTATTTTTAAATCCATTTTTAATTTTAAATTTAAATTTGTTCTTTCGTATTTTATGATGTCCCTAATTTTCCTTCATAGAGTTAATATTCACTGACTTATTTCATACACCTTCTCCCAATTTGAGATGTCAACGAATACTCGTTTCACTTTCGTAATGCATGCTCTAGTTGAGACATTATAATCGCAGATACAACTGTAGTAACGCCGAACAATACTAATAATATTGAACAATACTAGTGTCAGACGACTTCGAATAACACTCGCACTATTTGTATTTTCTCGGTAATAATCACTTAACATGACATATAACATATATATATATATATATATATATATATATATATATATATATATATATATATATATATATAATAAAATTATAATATATGCATGTTATAACATCATTAATAATTTTGTTTCAACATTTCTGGTGTGTTATCAAGTGATGGTGTTGATTGCAAATCAAAGAGTTATCAGTTCAAAAAAAAAAACAGTGATGTTTATAGATATATGTAAATATAGATGCTTATATATATATATATATATATATATATATATATATATATATATATATAATTACTTATATATACTTATATATACATATATATATATATATATATATATATATATATATATATATATATATATATATATATATATATATATATATATATATATATATATATAGGTACATATATACGCACAAATGTAAAATAATTAAATAATATAAATTCAACGTTCATAACATTAATTTTAAAAAAATCCAAATGTAGAGCCAGAAATATTTAATATGAACTGTTATATTGGAACATACAAGTTCCTATGTAACAGTTTTCATATATAGGATTAGTACAAATAAAATTTTTCAAGAAGTTATTTATTATAAACTGTTACATTGGAACATACAACTCCAATGTAACAGTTTAGATAGATAGATAGATAGATAGATAGATAGATAGATAGATAGATATACGATTTGTACAAATAAAATTTTTCACTTACCTAATTAGTGTTATATTTAGCAACACGGCTCTGGAATTTCATAGACGAACTTTTTGTAATCGTTCGGTCTACTCGTCAGGATGTTCAAGTAATTATATATGCGCCTTCTTCAGCAATGAGTCAGCTATCAAACTCTACAAAAGGAGGAAATTCTGTGTTTGTGTGCAGTACCCGTTGTGTACACATGGCCGTCTAGACCATGCGTACACAACGAGAACATCGCAAAAACGCAAAAACTAAAATAAAACAAACGATGAAATATCTCGCATGACAGGCAGTGGCATTCGTTTCGATAAAGAGAAATAGGCTAAATCTTTTCCGAAAGAAATATTTAATAACAAAAAGATATTTTTTTTTTGTTATAAGACGCATTTAACATTTCAAAATCCATCAATGCTATTTTCTTCCAACATTCCGATGTAATCATTCTAATTCTTTTCCTATTTGCTTTAATTCTTTTTTTTTTTTTAGCCTTTTTCATATGCTTACCTTTATTTCTTCTCTTTAAGATTTTTTTTTGCCGTGTCTCTGTGAATAAATCCTCTGATAATGGAATAGCCATTTGTAAATGTCGGCTCTCTCTAATGGCAGTTTTTCACAACTAAATCGCCTAAATTTCTGTCTGAATTTCTTGGGTGAGGAGATATTTACACTATATGCATTCGGACTATTGCCCTCATCTTTGTTGCTCTTATCAAAACGTTTCGGCTGTTGTACCATCCGACATTCTTCAGCATACTAGTGGATAATTTGTTCAGTCTTAAATTATGAGAACGACATTAAACGACATTAAATAGATAACCGAATTATAAAAACTTTTAAGAACAGTTCGAATTAGTATGATAAATATAATTTAGTGCTGGGGGATGATGTAGTCTGTTTTTAAATAAATATGACATATCTGCGATATTAATTATAAAAATATCTTATAAAAACCCAGTATTGCTTATATGTTGATAAAAAGTTTTTTTACTTAAAGCTTTACAAAAAAAAATCCAGATTTTATCATAGGTTTCTATTTATAACCAATGAACATGAGACAATAAGTTGCGTTCCTTGAGGTTGGCATAATTCGCGCTGATGGAAAGCAGAAATGCTTGTTTAAGATCACTAAAATACAGCAGTTTTATTTTAGACACGTTACAATTTACATATCATTTCTTGCCTAAGTTAACAACAGACTGAAAGTACCGTGATCTCTCGAAAATTGCGCATTTCTTTTACTGTAAATTACAAGAGATAGTAGGGGTGCGTATTATAAATGGGTTTAAACAAAAATATATGTTTCGTTATTGATTTATAATGATAAATAAATACTTGTTCGAATATAAGAAAGATATTATCCCAATTTTCATTTTAAATCCAACAATAATAATTGTAACATTTTTTGTCAATAAATTTGTTTATCAGTAACCGCATTTTTTATTTATCGAAAAATTAAAAAAAATTATACAAAGGTCAATTTCGAAGAAAAGAGGATATCAAGCAAACTATTTATTGAAATTTTAATTTTCATCATCATCATCATCATCATCATCATCATCATCACTTTCGATTATAGAATGAATACCTAAATTGTCATTAAACAGATAATCTTCGCCATGTTCAAGATTATTCTCGTCCTCTTCATTCTCTTGCCAAAGGATGTCATCTTCCAAGCCATCCATGGCGGTCGTGAGACAACACTGCTCGTTATATTTATCGGGAAAACCGCATGGTAATTTTCAACATTATTTTAGTCGGTTAGTTTCGATTATATTCTTAATGTCAAAGTCAATAAAATGTCTTCGTAATTTTTTTTTTTTGACAAAATTTATAGATACGTTTTATACATAGGGATTGATATATTCCTTAATTTTTAAATCGTTTGTTGTGGTGCATATTGTTTATGGGTGCATATTATTTTCGAGAATGATCTGTAATTTTCAGCTGCCAGTTTTATCACATCAACTCTGTCAGATTTAAAATTGAGACAAGATTAAATAGTTGTGTACTCAGCAGAGATAACGAGTGATAACTGATGACATCGTTGAAGTTGTTGATGAAGAAAAGAAAGAAAAAGTCTTTCCAAGTATAGAACCCTGAAGAACACCTCCATTAATGTGAAAGGAACAAGAAGAGTAGCCATTACAAACTACTTTCATTACACGAATCATTAATCAAATAAAAAATTCATCGGGAGACACAATAACCTTTAACCTTGAGAAAATGTCCAGCATGCCAAACCCTGTCAAAAAACATTCGGAATATCTAAAATAACGCCGATATTATTTAAATCGTGACAGACATTTTCAGTGTTAACCGTTAACACATTGGCGGTTCATCAAGAAAAACTGAAGTCATACTGTTTGTCTGAAAAACGGAGCGAAGTGTGATTCCTAAACAATTGATTAGTTGATTACAGCTTCTAATACTGTGCCAAGGAAGAGGTAGATATTATTTCAATATTTCGTGAATCAGACTTTTAACCCGTGTTCTTAAAGACAGGAACTGCAGGAGACGATTTGCAACGAGGTGGAATGAAAGAAGCAAAATGGCATTTGTTGTAGAGTTTATTGAGAAAAGCAACCAGATAAGGTGCATATTCATGTGAAACAATTACAGGGATATTTTAAAGACCGCATAGCTTGTGGAGATCTAGCTAAATGGGAAATGAGGGAGGAAACCATAAACGGAGTTTTATGTATATCACATAGTAAAGATTCGCTTCTAGTTAGAAAATCGGCCATATATATTTCTGATGAGTCGAGAAGTGAATGGGAAGGGAATTCATGAGCAACGTATTTACAACGGTTACGTTAGACCAAAAATAGAGTACAAATGGAGCTGCCCAGTCGTCGCTGTCCAAACATAGGAGAGGTCAAAAGCGTTTGCGCGGCCTTGTGAGTGATGAACTATTTCATACCTTACAACCCCTTTTCCACAGACGAAACGTTACTAGCCTCTCGCTAATCTATCGTTACATTCATATCAAATATTCAGACGCTCTATATTCCCTATGTCCAGCATTTTAAACTATTATAATTTGGACACGTCCTGTAGCAGACACAGTCGATTCCTAATCATTCCTTCTGTATTCCATTGGTAAGAAGATAGTTACACTCAGTCTCTTTTTCAGGACTGGTAATTTATCTCACAGACTCCCGAGAGAATATTGTCTCTATCGCTGCGATCTTAACAGTTTGAAATGAAAAATCAAACACTATATTTCATATAGAGTCTAAAAGTGCAATTTATGAAGATAACGCCATTACATCATTGAGTAACACTGTTTTACACACAAGAAATATTTTGCAAGACGCTAATGCTTGTTAAAATCCTCAAAGTATTTAGTACGGTTGAAGTTATCGATAACATATTTTGCAGAGATTTACAAACTCTACGTTTCGTTCATTTGCCCAAAACAATCGATGAACTTTTGAATAAGCTGATTCGTTTGGAAAATTATTTTGACATAAACCTTACATCCCGGTTTAATAATTTCTTTAGTTAAATTTTATAGGACTTCATGGAGAATAATACTTACTATAAGATTTCTTCTTTTTTTTTTTTTCTTTTTAACAGCAAAGAATAAATTCTTAGTATTTCTTACTCTTGAGCATGCAACGTACAACTGTAAATGCGTAAATATTTCTTTCAGGTGCCAAATTCCAAATTTTTGAAGCGTTTGGACGTGATTTGCCTATAGTTCTCGCAAAAGCAACGTGAATTGGAAACTGGATTCTTATGTTTTTTTTTAATTGGTGTTTGCAAATTTACGAAAAAACCTAAAAAGTAGTGAAAACCAGGCTGTTTTCGCTTGAAATCAACCGATTTCGTCCAGTTTAGGCAGCTTACGTAAAGTTATATTAAATAAAAAATTAATACTGTATTTGTACCACCTTAAATGATCGCACTTCACCTCATAATTTGATTTTGGTCGGTCAATGTATAGATATTTTACAGAGTGTGACGGGCGGACTAACGGAAGTCGCATAATTTTATATATAGATTAACAGTAGAGCCCGACGGGGATGTAACAGTAAGAGATAGATCAAGTATCGACCATCATAAAAACTGAAAAATAAAATTGACAAAGATTATTGTTTAAGGTTGACGGACACGCATGTCTTAATTAGTTTTTTTTTTTTTTTTGTTCTTTTTTGTTTTTTTACGAATTGGTCAAACCCAAACTCAAACAAAAACATTGTTTTCAATCGTTATGAGTCTACCGATTGAATAGAATTTTATTATAAATAATTGTCTTGTAAATGGAATTTGTAAAAGCATTCTGAATGTAAAAATAAAAAAAAAGTGTGCAAGACAATAAGAAACACTACCTGCCAAAAAAGAAGTCAAGTTTTGTTGAAATCGGTTGAAAAATGTAGAAAATCCGATCCCATATATAAACGAATACACACACACAAGAAAAAACAACCTGGGTTTTATAATAAGTATAACTCGATGTGAGTTGTCCCCCTTTCATTCTCGAAACAGCGATGTCTTTTAATCGTGTTTTCAAATTGATTACATGCAAAAACAATTGTGTTTTTCCAATTTTTGGTGCTGTCAACCACCGCAAGATAATTTTACGTAGTCCTGTGAAGTTTTGTTGAAATCAGTTGAAAAATTTAGAAAATCCGATCCAATATATAAACGTACACACACACACACACACACACACACACAGAGAGAGAGAGAGAGAGAGAGAGACAACCTGGGTTTTATAATAAGTATGATATATTTCAAAGTTATAAGAAAAATCGACTTCAGTGGTCGCCATCGGCAGCATAATGTGATCCTTGGTCGATAATCTCTATTTCAGAAGGGGTTTAGTACTTTTATTGAAAGCCACTAATATAAGCGCTCTAAATTCATATTGTGATGTAATATGCATAACGTAATATTTGTCAACGATCCTTGCACGGCAAATGAAAAAGACGCTGTTCGATATATCTAAAAAAAGCTAGATGGTTTCACTACATTCTTTTGAACCGATGCCCTTCTTTTATTTAACGCGTCCCTTTAGCACGTGGATGATCAGGGCTCTCCACAACGTCTTGTTATCTGTAGCTCTTAGAAACTTTTGCTTGCTTCCTATCCTTCCACTCCATATACACAATCTCGTTTTCTATGTCCCTCGCCGTTTTACTCTGTCACTCTTGACTTCACCCATGAGCTTCGTGTACACAACGTGCTATATTTATCCCAAAACTACATTGATACCTTGAGATACGAACGTACCGACATAGGAGTTTTTTTTTTTCTTTTTTTTTTTTTGAGATACGAGCCAGAGTGGGGCCGACTTTTTTTATCTTGAGATACGAGCTGAATTTTGAGATCCGAGCGAGTTTCAGTTAAGCATCCTCAATACACGTGTTCACGTCTACTCTGTAAGGATTTCTGGTGTGGTGTGTTGTGTCTTTTTTGTCCTTATTTTGCAAAATTCCTTTAATAAGACTATGAGTCCAAATAAAGCAAGTATAAAAAACAGTGGTGTATTTTTAGTAGACTTGAGCGGATTGGAAATATTCCCATTAATTTCAATAAGGAAAATTGATTTGAGATACGAATCTTGTGAGTTATGTAATCGGTCTTGGAATGAATTAAATTTGTATCTCAAAGAATTACTTCTGAATTTAAAGTAAAAGTTTCTTTTTGTTGCTATTTTGCTTAGAACTTTCTCGTTTATTCGATTTATGCTATTCTTAGCCTTCTCAATTCGAACCATATTTTTCATGTCTCTAGTCTATTCTTCTTCTGCCAGTCGTCTATTCACAGTCAATGCCATATAAAAGAAAGGATATTACATAGTAGTATAAGAAACATTTCTTTGATTCTGAAAGAACATTTCCTATTTCCTAATTGTTATGGTCCAGGTTAGGACCAAGGAAGAACAACACGAACACAAGAGTAGAAACAACGAAGGTATATTGCACGAAATAATAATACAAGATGTGGAAGGTGTTAGTATGACTGTCAGTATGGTTTGGAGTGAACTACTATCGGCTCGATTCGATTCGATATTTACTTGCCCCCCCCCAGAGAAAGATGTGGCACATGGCCAAGTTTTACGTGGGTCTTCCGAGCCCATAGGCTCGACCAAAAAATGCCGGTAGAAACTGTAAAAACAGAATCTGGTTGGACAACCTCCCCGAACGAGACTCTGCCCTTCGGCAGAGCCTCGTCCGAGTTCCTCTCTGCTCAGAGGCAGAGAGTTCGACAGTCAAGCCGAAACGGCTAGACTCGATTCTATATTTACTTGCCGCCCCCCACGAGGCCGAGTTTTACGTGGGGTTTCCGAGACCGTAGGCTCGGCCAAAAAATGCCTGTAGAAACTGTAAAAACGGAATCGGGTTGGTCAGCCTCCCCGAACGAGACTCTGCTCTTCGGCGGAGCCTCGTCCGGGTTCCTCTCTGCTCAGAGGCAGAGAGTTCGACCGTCAAGACAAAACGGCTCTACTCGATTCGACCCTCTCTCTTGAAAGGCGTCGTATACATAGTGTTAGGAAAAGTTCATTCTGTAGTTATATTTTAGGACCCATGACACTAAAATTGCGTTTATGTTCCGGAAGATATTTTTCCCTAATACCATTTTTCTTCGGATTTCAGTGAACCCGCTTTGTATTTTCGTGTGTTCAAGATTGAGAAAAGATATTTGCAATTTTTTAGTGTCTGTTTGAAAGTATCATATAGACTTCGTTTCTTGAATCATCTCCCAAAGTATTCGTAGAAAAATCATAAATAATGTTTATTAAAATAATCACACTAGATTAAAAAAAAAAAAACATTTCTTACAGAAATTCCAATCATACTTTACACATGCGCAGTAATGTCTCATTAAATTGGTTTCCATTTCATGTCAAGGCCGCAGAAAAATTTCACGATAAAATAGCAATGCTTGGTTTATTTTTCTGTCTGACCTCGTATATACTGCGCTATAAGTGTCGCCGAAGAATTGTATTTCATTTATGTATTTCCTTTGCTGCTGATTAGACTATTGCTCAGCTCATCTGATGTGGCAAGATGGAGGCGGACTTTAATGTCGCAGAATAATTACGAACAAAATCAACAGGACCACATATTCTTGTCTAATGATATCGTTCAGATTAGCTGTGCTCCGTTCATTTCAATCTATTATCAAACGAGTGGGTGCTGAAATATTCTGAACACCACCAAGAAGCACTTTACTAAATCAATTCAGATATTTGATGAAATATTTTGGAAATACAGCCGTCCGAGAAATTATCATCACACAGGTAGACTGTACAGGGTGCGGTAGATATTGTCGTCTAAATTATGCAAAAATGAAAATAACTGTTGTGGCCTGTTTCGGAATCGGAAAGAAAGACACGGAAGACGAAGGTAGGTTGAAAAAGTATATTGAAGATATATACAAAACAATAGTGTTAGTAATAAGTAGATTAGCACTGCGTCTACTACTCCACTCCACATCACAATCTGCGGTCCCGTCAGACTCTCGCAGTTTGTATTTATGAGAGAAAAGAAGAGTTAATTATACTGTAAGAGGGTTTACCACAACAATAACATTATCTCATTTTAAGAGATATCTTTACAAAAATTTCACAAAAATGTCTTGATATAGTAAAGAGTAAATCTATTCAATAAAATCGCCATTGGTTTTACCACGGCCTACAGAGGATTTCAGAATCTTTTGCAACTCTCTGGGTGGTGTTTACGTTGGTGTTACAAGGAGTTTTGTTGGCCACTCGCTCAACTGCGCCTATACATAATAATCAAGAGTTAGGTGGTCAGATGTAAGGGTTAATTTGGTCGTAGAAATTATCTGACAGCCATGACTGTGTTCTCCTGCTTGTGTGTCATGGTGCCGAGTCCTGTTAGCAGATATATGGCCTTCCAGTAGCCACCTTCTTGACTTAGGGCAGCACTACCTCCTCAATGTTTTTGATATAGCCCTACGTGTTGAGTTTGCGATCCTGTGGGAAGATGAATGGAACCATAACGTTGCCATTACTAATGATCACTTCAAACACCTACGTAATCACCATGAGACTCATTCAGGTGCTGTACCTATACCTGTAACGACATTCACCTGGGGTGGGTTGAGCCGGCTCCAATATTGGAGTTTCATGGGAATTTGGAATCCGCAATCGGTCCCCAAACCCGCATGTATAGCACTTGAGATTTGATTATAGTGGTGAAGGTTTCGTGCAAGACCATCCACACTTTTAGAAGGGCCGATTACAGAGACATGGTGCACCACATGCCACAAGGTCCCCAAACGCAGGTTTTGAATTCAGAGTTTTCCTTCTCCTAGACCAGTTGCCATCCAAGGCTATAGAACCCAGCCTGTCCTGCTATTTTACCCATAACTGGAGGGAGAAGCGGATTCATACCTTTCCCAAGGGTATTAGCACGTAAGTAAATGGATTCGACTGGAATTCGAATTCGGCTCTCCGATTCCTCAATCCAAGCTGCTATCTATTACTCCTCCTGCTGAGTATGGATTGATTATATACTCAGCCCCTCACAACTGCGTTGTGCATGAATCTTCGAACCGTGTTATCAGTGAGCGGTAATATGTATATTAATTAATATATATATATATATATATATATATATACATGAGTGTGTGTGTGTATATATGTTTGTGCGTTTGTGTATATATATATATGGGCGCGTGCCCGAGTGGTTAGAACCCGGGTTCGAATCTCACCACGGTTGATTTGTCAGGAAGTAGATTTCCTGATGTTATCGGTCTGGAGGGGGGGGGGCGATTTCAGCGTGCGCCGCCACTTGGAAAGTGCCTGAAAACAATACCCGTGTTGACCCAAGCCTTGTGAGTGAAATTGGATAGACGGAACGTTTGGGGGTCGTCGATAGCTGTGCTAGCGTGAAGTCACAAGTCATAGTGAGGGAGCGTTTGAGTGTGCTGGTCTTGTTCATGTTGATGATCGCGCTAAAAAAACACGCTCTCTCCCAGAGACTGTAACTAAGGTATGCTCAGCATAGTTGCAGTAGGTTGGCTCTGTGGGTGTTGAACAAACACAAATATGCCGTAGCGAGCGTCTGCAATAGGGATTGGTGATAGATAGATAGATAGATAGATAGATAGATAGATAGATAGATAAACGATAGAGTATTGCGTCTAGCATGAAATAGCCTGTCGCCTCTGAGTGTTGACTTCAGTGTTCATTTTATATTTACATACGCTCTATGTCTGATATCGAGCACTTTATCCCATCAATATAGCACAGCTTAAAAAATATATATATATATATATATATATATATATATATATATATTTAAATAAGGAAGAGGTTATAGTAGTTCCAACGAGAGAAATGTGTGTATATTAAAAAGAAGAGAGAAATCGCAAACGTTTTTGGTTGTAATGTGCATTTTTTTAATGTACTGATTCCTTATAATGGGACGGTATGTGTATGTGTGTGTACAGGTGAGTTCACTGATTCTTTGTAGTAAGACAGTGTGTACTTATGGAGAGGGGATACACATATATACACGCATGCTGACAAAACACGAAAATAGAAATAGATCTGAGAATACACAGCGGTTATTAAAAGATAAGAATGCCGATAACTACTCCATTTCTCGGACCAATCTTAATTGTTTTATACCCCTTCACGCAGAACACTTCACTGCCAGTTTAAGAAAGATATTTGTGTCACTAACACAGAAAAAGAGAATGTCTCATATCGAGAATATTTAACATCGAAAAACATAAAGGGAAAAAATTAATTATTTTTAATAATATGTGGAAATCTCCACCCTTAGCCTGATGACGGTCGCGAAACCAGAAACCCGTGGAGTAAATTATGAAAAATAAAGCATAATATTTTTTTTAAATCCACATTACAACCAAAAAACTTTTGCGGACCATCTCTTCTTTTTTTAGTATATATATATATATATATATATATATATATATATATATATATATATAGTTAGTTAGTTAGTTTATGCAAAACTAGGTAATCAATCCGTATGGGTAGACCTAAGGAAGATGATATCCGGAGAGCTCAATGTAAATTCAGGGCAAATATGTTTGAATAAAAAACAGACCACTTTAAGGTTCCATGTAATAAATTATTTCACCACAGCCCTTTTAAAGGGCTCTTGGTCATCAGACTTTACTTCCAAAGGTTGAAATGAAAAATGAAAAGAAATTTACACATTTTTGACGGGCCGTATTAAGCATATGTAAATTAACGAAGTGAGGAAGTGAGGGGGGAGGTAAGACGAAGTTAGGAAGTGAGGGGAGAGAGAAGACATGAATGAGTTAGATGTACCATTTCAATTCTTTATCCCTAACCCCACTTGGTGTGGGCTAGACAAACGCTTCACTTAACTTATGTTATCTTTAGATATGTATGGGTAAGTGGTGAAGAGGAAAGCCGACATAAAAGAAAAAGGATACAATAAAACAATCCTGACGAGAGAAGGGCTGACTCAATTTCTTAGACGCTTTTATTTCGGATTACTTTAAAGGGTATATTTGGGGGTTAAAGTTTGATATAAATCTAAATGTCTAAAAAATCTACGAAGAATTTAATTTGATGTTTGTTGGAGTTTGGGGTATTTTCTATGAAATAGTCGATTGGAAAAAATTCATAGAAAGTACATTGAAAGAATAATTCATTGTACATCTAGTAATACTTTTTATTTTCCTAAACTTCTTTCTTGTTGATTATTAAGTTGACATCTATTCGTTTGAGTTTTGTTCATAAATTAAACTCGTGACTGTTTTTAGGTACCTACATAATTATCAAATGTTATTCCAATTTAAATAATTTTATCATCAATAATGATTATTAAAGTGTAATATACTTCAATTTAAAATAAATTATCAGTTTAAAATTTACCTCCGTATTATTTAGACTCACTCGTCACTGAAAATATTTCGCTCAATATGTTGGCTGCTGTTGTTATACTGACAATAACTTCAGCCCATACAGTGAGCTTTTAAATAAATCTGAAGCTTTAAAATGAATCTGAAATAGAAATTAATCGAGTGAACGAAAGGTGAAGTTGTGTTATTCTTCAAGCTGGTGTGTCTAGGTGTCTGAGGTTTCATAAAGTCTCATAATTACTTTCGTATTTTTGTTGCCATTTTTCTTTAGACTATTTGGCGTAGAAGAATAACCATAAATCGATAGTGACATTCTGGCTTCAGTCTGCAAACTGAATTCGATGCACAAATAGTGTTTGAAAAATTTAACTGAGAGTACAATCAATGATGTAGCAACATTTTGTCTTTCAAACAATTATTAGTTATACACTGAACTACATTGGTTTTCTTTTATATGATACTTTACTTGTTTGCATGCAGAAAGTCCGAAAAACTTGAAGATAAGCTTTATTCAACGTTATCAATACATGCGGAAAAAATCAACTGCTTATGTCTACAGTCGACTGTTCCATTCTCAGCAGGGGTGGAAGAGAGTTCTGAATTACTTCTGAATACTACACATGGTCACTACCATCTTTCGACATATAAGCGTCTTCGAAGTGAAGGAAACATTTTGCCGGGGTTTCAGTAACTCCGTTCTTCCACTCAGGATTTATTTTGCTGACTAATTTGCTGACTACTTCGTCTTCGGCTTTATCTCGTACCCAAGGATCTAATTACTTCTTTTCTGATCGCTTCCTTCATTTTGATGGGGTTGATGACTAAATAGACCAATTCTTCCATGGAAGGGCGGATGACATTGACTGAATGGTAAAATTGGTGGAGGACGATGTCGATTTTGTCATGCCTTTTTCTCGTCATTTGGCTTTTTCTTTTCTGATGGCATAGAAATGTTTGATTCCAATAGCGATGGCACATCGCCAGTTGGTACGGTCTTGTGCTTGTGATTCAAACGATTTAATCTCAAGTCTAGAGGCGTTCACTGTTGTTTTATATAGTAGATAATAAGTAAAATACTAAGAATTTTTAAGTACAAAAATCGCAAGAAGTTTAACATAAATTTAATTTCGTATTTTTGTTCTGTTCAAAATTATTTCCGCGAAAATATTCCTAATCGTAAAATAAAAATCATCGTTGTTTTTTCTTTCTTTATTTTTAGCTTAATTACTAATTCTTGCATCATCTGTCGACGGTTATTTCATAATTTTCATCGAAAAATATTCTGTGAAGATTGAAAGTTAAAAATTGAAAAAAAAAAAAGAAACAAACTAGGTGTATCTGCAGGAAAATATGGGCATTAAATTACTTTGTAATGGGTGGGGGCTAGAAAAAATTTCTATCATTTCTCCAGCAGAAAAAAATGAAAATGTGTCAGCGTCATCATGAATTAAAGAAAAAAGGAACATTTTTTATTGAGAATTAAATAAGATTGAAGAAATAAATTAATAAAGATTAAGTGAAGAAAGGAATAAAGAATAAATAAATAATGAATTAATAAAGAAGGAAAGAATAAAGAAATAATGAATAAAGACATAATGAATGAATTAAAGATGAATAAATGAATGAATGAAAAAATAATGAATGAATAGATGAATAAATAAATAAATATAGAAGTAACGAATGAATAACAAAATACATAATAAATAAATATAGAAGTAACGAATGAATAACAAAATACATAATAAATAAATAAATAATATATAGATAATGAATGAGTAAACTAAAATATTAAATAAAGAAAGAATAAAGAAAGAAAAATAGGGATTAAATAAAGAAACAAAGAAAGATAAGTAAAGATTAAATGAAAATTAATAGTAGCGAAAGAAATAAAAATTTAACTAATTAATAAAAAATAAATAAAAAGTAAGGCGAAGAAAGAAAGAAAGGAAGAAGAAATAAAGATTAAGACAGGAAAAAAAAAGAAATATTGAAGAGAAAATAAATAAAAAGTAAGGCGAAGAAAGAAAGAAAGAAAGAAAGAAAGAAAGAAAGAAAGAAAGAAAGAAAGAAAGAAAGAAAGAAAGAAAGAAAGATTACGACAGGAGAAAGAAGGAAATATTCAATCAAAAATAAATAAAAAAAGTAATAAAAAGAAAGAAAGAAAAGAAAGAAAGAAAGAAAGAAAGAAAGAAAGAAAGAAAGAAAGAAAGAAAAGAAAGAAGAAAATAAAGATTAAGACAGGAGAAAGAAAGAAATATTGAATAGAAAATAAATAAAAAGTATGGCAAAGAAAGAAAGAAAGAAAGAAAAAAAAAAAAAAAGAAAGAAAGCAAGAAAGATTACGACAGGAGAAAGAAGGAAATATTCAATCAAAAATAAATAAAAAGTAAGGCAAAGAAAGAAAGAAAGAAAGAAAGAAAGAAAGAAAGAAAGAAAGAAAGAAATAAAGAAAGAAAGAAAGATTACGACAGGAGAAAGAAGGAAATATTCAATCAAAAATAAATAAAAAGTAAGGCAAAGAAAGAAAGAAAGAAAGAAAGAAAGAAAGAAAAAAAGAAAGAAGAAATAAAGATTAAGACAGGAAAAAGAAAGAAACATAAAATAAAAATAAATAAAAAGTAAGGTGAAGAAAGAAAGAAAGAAAGAAAGAAAGAAAGAAAGAAAGAAAGAAAGAAGAAATAAAGCTTAAGACAGGAGAAAGAAAGAAATATTCAATAAAAAATAATTAAATACCAAGCGGGGGTGGTGGGAAATAGATAAAGAGGATCATCAAGGGGGCATGGTTGAAGACAGAATGAAACGCATTGAAAATCAATGACACAAAAATGCAGTAAACTAAATTAACAGAAAAATAAATTTGTATTTGTCTTCTCAAGTAACGTCCGTGTGTATAATTCTTGTGTATTCGATTACAATAATTCAATGTTGGTGTATGTCGGATTCATACCATCCGGTATACAAGAGAAAAACAAACACAGAACAAAAAAATACTCGAAATTTCTTTCCCCCTCCGAACTTCATTTTCTGATGAAGCTTAGTTAAAATCGAAACATTTTTAATTAATAAACGTTTCCTACTTGTTCTTTTTCTTATCATAGATAGATAGATAGATAGATAGATAGATAGATAGATAGATAGATAGAAAAAAGAGATAGATAGATAGATAGATAGATAGATAGATAGATAGATAGATAGATAGAAAAAAAAGAAAAATAGATAGATAGATAGAGAGAGAGAATAAACCATAATATAAAATTCATAATAATAATAATTTAAGAATAACTTAAGAAAAGAGAAAAAAGATAAAGAAAAGAAAAGAAAAGAAAGAAAGAAAGAAAGAAAGAAACAAACAAACTGAATATTAGAGAGTGATCATGTTGAAGGCCAAAATCTGAAATTGAGGGCAAATGAAATTCAAAAAACGGGTAGAAATATAATTTGAACTAAAAGAGGAGAAAAAATAGAGCGAAATTAAGAGGAAAGCAAGTGATATTGCGAAGCAGAATTATTTGCACTGGTGTAAAAAAAAAGTATATATATTGCGAACAGAAAAGGATGAATTCAAAATGAAATTTATCAAAGCCTCGAAAGGAAGAAAGCCAAAAAAAAAAAAAAAAATCAAAGCTAAAGTCGTTGAAAGCAGAGCATTGTTAACAAACGACCAGAATGAACTATTGAAAGCGCTCGGAATTAGTAAATTGATCTATCGATTTTACATTACGTCAATATTCCTCTGCTCGGTTCATTCCTTCTTTCGTTCATTCCCAAATCCATGTACTAAATATGATTAAATAGAATCTGGCACATTGTAACCGATAATCACCGGCAACCGGTAGGTTCTATCAACAGGTTGCTGCACTCGATGGCGTGTTTTCCGTCTTTTGTATGTGACTTTGAATACACAGGGAACCTATGTGAATCACTAACAACGTTTTACTGAATTCTGCAAACCAACCTACAGTGTGTGCGCAATGCGTGAGGGCTTTGTCTCAATGTTGGCTTATGTACATGGGTATGTGTGTGAGTGTGATAATAGAGAGACAAAGAGTGTCGGTGCGAATACAGAGAATAAATATATTCGCATCTATTAAACGTGTGTAAATATTTCTTTTTTTTTTTTTTTTGTTTTAATCGAGCTTACTGCAAGAAAGGCAGTAAAGCCACTGAGACACAAAAGGAAATACTGGATAAGGAAGGATTAAAAACAGGAAAATTAGCTATGGAGCGACACGTAGAGAAGAGAAAATCAGGAGGACAGTAGATAGCGATTGGCATTACTTATACATTTTTGAAAATTAAATTTGGCTGGAAAACGTGGAGCCGGAAGGGAGTTTTCCTAGCTAGAATTTCGAGAAAAGATACTGTTAGCATACAATTTACGGTTACACCTAGCCAGCTCAACAGTAAATTGATGAGATCTCGACGCGAGTCTATTACTGCGCTTAAATACAAAGAATCTAGGCGCCATAGCGATGAGCTCATCCGAACAATTACCATGAAATTATTTATAGAAAAGGCAAAGGGAGATAACCTTACCGCGGTGGTAAAGGAACTGAAATCGAGACGCCAGATCAGGGCCAAGTATATTGCTGATTCTTCTTTGGATTTTACAGATCGTCGTGTCGAAATGCAAGGGTTCGAAGAAATATACCAAACAGTGTTGCCATGATGCAGCTGCTTGAAACGGTATAGGTGTGGCTATAGTCACAAATACTAAAATTATTATGGACACGGCATTTGGGTAATGAAGATGCCTTTAATGAAAATAAAAGCCGCAAGATAATTTACGTTCTAGAAAATATAGCTGACATTTCTAAAACACATATTTATTATATCTCAAAGATGTCAAATGAATGGTCGTTTCCTTGTATCGCTTCAGAAAATACCTAAATCCTGCTACCATATTATGTCTTTACAAGAGTCAGAAAAAAAAAAAAAGAACAAGAATCTGCTATTGGTGCCATATCTGCGTAGGTACGCTCCAGTCCCCACTGTCCAACGTGGACAGAGTTAAAAAGCAATTACGACGCCTTGTGGGCGATGAATTATTTATTCATCCAGCAAGCTTTATCCCAGACGAAATGTTGCTAGATTCTCATCACTCCGTCGCTGTTACAATGTCAGATGTTCGGACGGGGTTACATTTCTTTAGTTCTACCAGCTGAGATCTTCATATCTAGCAACCCCCATGCCATTTTCACAGAAGGAAATCATTCGCAAACATCCGTGTCTCTTTCATAAAGAATAAGTTCTACTCAGACATTGTTTCCCCATAGCTCTTAGTTTATGGAATAAACCTCCTAGAGCACGCCTTCCTGAAAACTTCAATCTTGGTGTCTTCAAGTACACGGCCAAACGATATTGATCCTTTAGCGCATCATGATGTGCACTTCTTTCTTTCTCTTTTAATCTCCCTTACAATAATCTCATTCACTAATCCTATATCTTGAGTGGCTCTTGGGTATTTTATTGGGTGAAGTAATCGTTCAAAAAAGAAGAAAAAAGGGTAGCATTTTAGTTTAATCGAATCAGTGAAGAAGAAAAGGTAAGTTAATATGCAATAATCTGCCTAACAGATTTGCTTGAATGAATGACACCATGGAGAAACGGAGAAATAGTAAAGCATCAAAAAATACATACAGCAACAAAACACAGAACGTTATGGAGAGCTATGATCGCATATAACCTGACCTTTCCATCTGCTATTAGTACAGTGAGTGCTGATTTTTTTTTCCTTAGTTTATTGGTTTGGGTGTTGATTATTTGTTCTATGGGGAAAATTCTTAAAATTTCTTGTTAAAGTGCAGCGAAGAAAACGTCATCCATCGATACAAATAAATATTATTATCGCATCACCTATTTCCGACCTACGTATGTGATTTCTTAAAATCATCCAATGATGAACTGGAAGGTAAAAAATTGACCTTTAAAAAAAGCTAGAAATGCTGAACTCCATTCCCGCAAAAACGGCGTTTAAACAAAGTTAGAAATGACTTATTAACAACAAACTATAGAACTAATAAGCGACATCTAAAGCAGTAAATTAAGAAAAAGAACTCAAACCACAGTGTACTAATAGCGTCTGGAAATATTTCGGAAGACCATATCTAATAGAAAATATATCAGATACCGAACTGGAAGCCGTCATCTTCGGTTTGAAATTCGCTACCGGTATTCGTAAAGATCTGTTTGATATATTAGTTTTTAATGAGAGACAAAATGATAGAGATTTTAACTAAGACTTTATTCAATGAATGCCCGCTTCCACTGTGGAAGGCAACAGCGGAAAAAAATGATCAGGATGGCACTTAGAGGATATAAGGAACTCAGCAAAAAATAAGGGAATCTGCATTTCACCTTCGGATAAGGGGAGCGGGAATTGTCATAATGATATGAATTCATGCGATGAAAAAATCAATTTACTGCTAAACGATACTGACACAAAGTAAAGAAAATAAACGAACAGAAAATAATTACTGAAACAAAAAAAGTTTAAGAAAGCTATCAGGAAACTAAATAAAATTGAAAATAAATCATAGTATTCACTAAGTGGATATCATCCTAGAATACCCAAACATTAGCTTTTTTGCTGAAACCCACAAAACAG